>CAHIKZ030005496.1:1067500-1077500 GCA_903632075.3 Acanthosepion pharaonis | reverse complement strand
AAGACAGTAGATAACGATTGACATTGCATTTAAATTTGTTTTCTAATCATTTCACCCCATGCAAGGCAATAAAGAGACTAAAGAACAAGGGGTTACTGAGTGTGAAAGAATAAGAAAAAGAGAAACATTATTAAGGAGTGAGAATAGAAGAAGAGTAATCAAGAAGACAGTAGATAACGATTGACATTGCATTTAAATTTGTTTTCTAATCATTTCATCCCATGCAAGGCAATAAAGCCACTAAGATACAAGGAAGTTACTGAGTGTGAAAGAATAAGAAAAAAAGAGCAATATTATTAAGGGGCGAGGACAATAGAAGAAAAGTAATCATGAAGATAGTTGATAATGATTGACATTGCATTTAAATTTTCGAAGATCAAACTTGGTTGGAAAGCATGGAGCCGGAAGATACAAGCTAGATTTAAGAGAAAAGAAAATGTTAGCATAGAATATATGGCTACACCTTGCCAGTTCGAAGGTAATTTGATGAGACCTCTCTGCAAATCTAGTACTGCGTTTAAATTCATAAAGTCTGGGTATGAGAGTGAAGAGGTCATCCGAACAATTACCATGGAAGTGTTTATAGAGAAGGCAAAGGGAACTAACTTCACGGCGATGGGTATCCAATAAAAATAACGCCTGAAGCACCAAAACTATTCCATCTTGCACATTTATAAATCTAACATTCGTCCGTTGCCATCCTGGGCTGGGGCTCCCACTATTTATCTCGTGTTTTTTGACAAAATTCCAAGAACGGTTCTCTAAGGTAATAGAACCTGGCCTGGCATTTCGGCTTCCATGACTCTTCCACAACGAAGTCACGTGGCTTCCGTTTGTCTTTTCTGCAAATATATTCATGGCAACTGTTCTGTTGATCTTTTTCTCCTCAGTGCATCACCAGCATGCATTTAAGCCTGCTACTGGATTGGCAACTAGGTCTCACTGTTTTACTTCTAAATTAGTTTTACCTGTTTTCTTATATATATATATATATATATATATATATATATATATATATATATATATATGTATGTATATATACGTTGCCCGTGCTTGATTCAAATATCGTACGACTCATACAGCAATCGCTATCATTTGACTTAAAATATTTTTGCCCTTCCTTTGCCTTTTAAAGGAGTGCCTTTGCCGTGCTGATGTTGCTACATGCCTTACTTCTTGCTTATCTCACACTGTGAATTTTTTTCTAAGCTCTATACTAAACATTAAATCTGTTACAAAAAAAGAACAACAAAATGAACACAAAACGATCAGCTTTAAAAAAAGGACTCGTAACTGAAAAACGAATGAAAAAGAATGTTAACAACAAATACTTTTTCACACCCAACCCTGTTCTGCGAAATCAGAATCAATGTTGAGTTTAAGCAAGCGAATGAGCCAATTGGAGTAAAGTGCCATGCAGATTTAAATTTTTCCCACTTGTGACGAATGCAGCTATCGATTTTTTTTAATGCTAGCATGCTAGTTAACATTCGTGTCAGTCAGCTGTTGGTTCTCAAGCTGGCCAGTAGAATCTTCCTGCCTATTCGTGGCAGCCAGCTATTGGCTCTCACTCTGACCAATACAAACTAGATGAAAACTGCCGTAGAAACATGAAAAAATCGATTATTTCCACTATCGATGGAAGTTGGAGCATGTGCATGTAAATTTTGGTGCAAATCCGTCGAAAATTGCAGCCGTGCATTCGTTACACATACACACAAACGCACACACACACACACACACACACACATCCTGCCTTATATATATATATATATAAATTTATAGAAAAGCAGACAACTTTAAGCTTCCATGGTTATAATTTATTTCTCCAGAGAGTTTATTTTTCCCTGGATCATAAGACCTTACTTCCAAGGATGAAAAGAAGAATTTAAACTTACACATTTGGAGGGTAGTATTAAGCTGATGTAAGGTGATATAGAGAGCGGTGACAGATAGTGTGACAGACATGATCGAAATTAGGATTTTGAAGGAAAGAGATGGGGATATAAATTAAGAAAATTAACGTATGTGGGCATAGAGTTGCAAAACTTTAAAACCACAGATTTATATATTTTTAAAATTTAAAAAAAGAATTCGGTTAAAGTTTGATGGTAATTTAAGTTTTAAAATTCTTCCCACAAATAAACTAGGAATTTAATATAAATTGAATATTATATCAATAAACAAGAAATAAAAAATAAAAAATTACTAATATTAATAATTTTAATATTGTGAATAACGGTTACCACCATCACATTGTGTATATATATATATATATATATATATATATATATATATATATATATATATATATATAGTTTCAGAGAGTTGGCCTGATGATTGGTAATTCTTTTTTTTTAAGTTGTTAGTGAGGCATTAGGGGTCACGTGTTTTAATATATATATATATATATATATATATATATATATATATATATATATATATATATATATATATACGGATGAATTAGATCATGATTACGATTCCAATGCAATAAATTATAATTTGGGAATATGGGTGTTCGGTCATTTAGCCTGACGTGTAAAGCAGTAAAATCAACTTCGCCAGTTGAACGATTCTCCGTGGCTCATTCGGTTAAGGCACGTTAGGCTAAATCACAGTTCCTTATAGGATACAGGTTCGATTCCTGTCGGAGAACGAATATGTTCTATGAAAATTTCTCGGACATTCAGGCCAGTAGATGTTATTAATACTGTTTATTATAACACAGAACATTTGCTTAAATATTTGTATCTATAAAAAGAATGTATAAACATAAAAATGTCTTAAAATGCATTACAACCTTCAAAGATACATTTCAGCCTACAGGGACTGGCATGTCAATAAGGAGGCACATTTTATTTTTGCGGTCTCTAATAAGGATGTCAGGGCGATTAGCTTTCATTGTTCTGTCTGTGTGTAGTGTGTAGTCCCATAAAATTGTAACAGGTCTTATCTCCGAAACCGGGTCTGGGTAGTGTTTATACCAATTGCTTGCGGTTTTCTTTCAGTAAATGTTGCAGATTTTTCTATGCAGATGTTGGCCCACTCTGTCATGTCGGGTTTTATATTCAATGGGTGCCAACACCGTACAACCTGATACAAAATGGCCAATTGTTTCTGTATATTTATCACAGAATCTGCATTTTGGGCTAACATAATATTTCGGCATATTTGCTTGTCAATTTTTACTTAGCAAGCACTACTTCTGTGTTTCAATAATGATAATAATTATTATTATTATTATTGTTAAGGTTATCTCTTTTGGTTTTTGTCATATACACATTTTCTTCCGGGTCCCAACCAGAGACCTAAGGTCAGAAATGGCTTCATGATATTTTCACTGATAATTTTTATAGAAAAAAAATATACATCTTAAGACCACACACATTTTATATAGATAAAGACCTTCGTGATGGGTAAGCTGTACCTGTGTGTACAATTTTTGTATTTCTTTAAGGCATGGGCTACCAGAAACCACTTCAATGAATCTATCTGTTTCTTTTGCAGTCAATCTGAGGGCTCCAACTCCAACTACAACTGATGTTCCCATGCGCCACTTTTTTGAGATTTCTAGTTAAAGATCCTTGTATTTTAATATATTTTTTTTGAAGATCTAATACATATTACACTCTGCATGGCTATGTCATGCCGTTTTTTTTTATATTCAGTGGGCGTCAGTACTGCACAGTCTGATACAAGACGGTCAGTTCTCTTGGGGTATCAATCACAGAATCTGCATTTTGGGCTAACATAGTTTTCAGTATATGTTCTTGATAATTTCAATAAAAATTTGTCCAGTGCAGCAAGAATAAAACCTTCATTTTGAGCTTTTAACCCTGCACTACGTAACCACTGACGGGCACGGGGTTTGTCTACATCAGCTTGTTTGGTACGGGCAGAGTATTGACCATGAAGCGGTTTATCTTGTCATCGTTTCTGTATCTGGTCGGTTGCGTTTGCCTTTGCTTTCTTTTTTAAGTCTTTTGCAGCTTCAGTCGGTTAATTTTGCTTTACTAGTATTTCTGCATCCATTATTATTATTATTATTATTATTATTATTATTATTATTATTATTATTATTAATTGAATTTTCATAGAAGATGTAATTGGTGGTTTTCAGTGGCGGGGTTAAGTGACAACCAGTTTTCTCAAATCGTCACTAATCTATTCAGTATTCTTATTCAACTATTATTATTATTATTATTATTATTATTATTATTATTATTATTCTGGCAAGGGAGATGTCTAATAGTTTTTCGTTCTGACCACTGTCAGATAAAATGTCTCAATATAAAGTACTGAACGAAATATTTACTGTAGTTCATCATAATTCATCCAGAAATAACATCTACATAACAAGACGTCCAATAATAATAATAATAATAATAATAATAATAATAATTATTATTATTATTATTATTATTATTATTATTATTATTATTATTATTACTTGTATTATGTACTTTTTTCGGGCCGTTATCCTCATCTTCATTGCCATATTCACAACATTTCGGCAGTTGTAGGCTCGGACCTTCTTTAGGTGATTGAAATTTCCAGTTAACAAGCATTGGTCCGGTGCAGCAAGGATAAAACCTTTGGTTTCAGCTTTCAACCCTGCACAACGTAGCCACTGATGGGTACGGGTTTTGTCTACATAAGTTTGTTTCATACGGGTAGAGTATTGGCCATGAAGCCATCGTATCTGTATCTGATCGGTTGCATTTGACTTTGCTTTCATTTTTTAAAAAGTACTTTGCAGCTTCATTCGGTTCATTGTGCTTTACTTGTATTTCTGCACCCATTATTATTATTATTATTATTATTATTATTATTATTATTCCTTTGTTTAGTGTCATACGATTTGCCCCCAAATCTCAACCAGAGATTTCAAGAGACAAAATAGGCTTCTTCGTCAGACGATTAAAACAGATAAGCTACAAAGCATTTAAGGAGAAAAAAATTATTATTATTATTATTATTATTATTATTATTATTATTATTATTATTATTATTATTTCCTTTGAGATCTAAGGTCAGAAATGGCATCTTGACCTTTTCCCCTGATCATATTATTATTTTTTTTTAAATATAAAAACACATACATATTTTACATAGATAAAGTCCTTCGTAAGATGTGGGCTGTACTCATGAGAACATTTTTTTCCTTAAGACATGGGTTTCCAGGAATCCCTTCAATGAATTTACTGGAATCTTTTGCAACCAATCCGAGACCCCCCCCACCAACTACAACAGTGCCACATTTTTGAGATTTCGATTTCAAGATCCTTGTATTTTGACAGTTTTTTGAAGATCTTTTATTATTATTATTATTAATATTGTATGAAATATCTTGCCAGAGAGTAAATTCTAAGTGCCTATTTGCCAAGTCCCCTCCGGAATCTGAGTTAACTATCACTGCAGGAGAGTTATCTATGCACATTTGAGATGTTTCGTGCAAATGAAGAGGGCTTCGCGGATGATATGTGCAGTTCCGCACAAAGTAAGCTTTTGCAGCTCTGGTATGCTCATGCGTCAAATGAAATTTTACTCACAAGATTTTAAGTGGCCTTCTTTATCATATCCAGTACCCGAACACTTCATCGATAATCGTACTTTGAAGTTTCCTTATTTCTGTTACTTCGATTTGCAGTTTTTGAAATTCTTTTTTTAGCAATTTTGGAATTCTGAGGACAAGTCCTATCAATCAGCTGACAGGTTGCTTTTTTCTACTTTTTTTCAATATTTTATTACTATGCCTGATCTATTTGCTTATTTTTATTAGTCGTATAAGTAGTAGTACGTTTTGCAGCCACGTCTCATGCAGACACTTCAAGAGACAAACATTTTTTTGCACCAGAAGATTAAAACAGATGAAGTACAATACAATCCAGGAGAAAATGACACTGGTTTGCAAAAAAAAAAATAAAAATAATAATAATAATAATAATAATAATAATAATAATAAAGACTTCTCTGGGGCAAGCATTTGAATTTTGATGTGGTGAATTCAAATTTCTGAACAGCTTGCTCTATCACTTCTAGTTTTATTTTTTATTGAATTTTTTTTTTTTTTGCTTTCACATATCTGATTAACAGTTTTCAAAAATTTTTATATTTCTTTTATTCTTTATGTCTCAGAATTAACTCTATTTCAATGAAATCCGACAATTTAAAAAAGAAAAGAAAACTGACTATTTTGTCTATATTTTTTAGATGTGGTATTATGTACATTATTTACATTATTCGGACTATTGTCCTCATCTTTGTTGCCATATTTATTACAACGTTTCGGCTCTTCAGTATCTGTCTATATTTCTGAGATGAGGTATTATGTACACTATTTACATCATTCAGACTATTGTCCTCATCTTTGTCGCCATATTTATCACAACGTTTCGGCCTTTCAGTATCTGTCTATATTTCTGAGATGTGGTATTATGTACACTATTTACATCATTCGGACTATTGACCTCATCTTTGTCGACATATTTATCACAACGTTTCGGCCTTTCAGTATCTGTCTATATTTCTGCGATGAGGTATTATGTACATTATTTACATTATTCGGACTATTGACCTCATCTTTGTCGACATATTTATCACAACGTTTCGGCCTTTCAGTATCTGTCTATATTTCTGAGATGAGGTATTATGTACACTATTTACATTATTCGGACTATTGTCCTCATCTTTGTCGACATATTTATCACAACGTTTCGGCCTTTCAGTATCTGTCTATATTTCTGAGATGAGGTATTATATACATTATTTACATTATTCGGACTATTGTCCTCATCTTTGTCGCCATATTTATCACAACGTTTCGGCCCTTCAGTATCTGTCTATATTTCTGAGATGAGATATTATGTACACTATTTACATTATTCGGACTATTGTCCTCTTCTTTGTCGCCATGTTTATTAAAACGTTTCGGGCACTGTACGCTTTGGCCTTCTTCGGGTGATTGGAATGTCGAACTGAACCCTTTATTTCGCTCACTGAAGTAGACTGTTCTAGTACCACGTGCCATGTCTAATGAATGTCACTTATCAGTTATATCCTGTTATTTCCCCTCTCCAAGTTCTCCACTGCCTTAACTGTTTACTCTATCACTTCTAATTTGTTTTGCTTCCACATATCTGTTTTTTTATTATACTGCATGCAAAGTTGCATAGCATCGATGGGAAAAATATTCAGATAACACTATCCTTACACGCCATCGTACCGAAAATAGTCAGACATTTTGGATAATCTCACGTACTTTGCATCAGATATATCGCGGAGAAGCATCCCCCATCATGCTACCTTGGTATTTTCATTCCATCTTAGTAATATTTTAGCAGAAGCTTTCTCCATGCTCATATATATATATATATATATATATATATATATATATATATATAGATAGATAGATAGATAGATAGATAGATAAGATAACAATTACTGTACAATATATTAAGCAATACACGGAAAAGAATGTGATGATTGTTTCTGTTTCGTGTTTATCGTTGCTTGGAAATCATCCATGTAAACAATCACAGACTATCATCACTGTCTTGTCCGTATATTGCTTAATATATTGTACATCTTTGATAATGGCTTATGTAAGCCGAAAGCTTAGATTGGATTAAAAAATATGGATCAATATTGTGATTTTCTTTGTTCGTTTAATGATAATGTTATTAAACTTATCAGACTTTATGAAAAAAATTTACATAAAATAAATAGACAACACTTGTCTATATTATTTAATGAAATGTATGAATGAAAAAATACTGCCTAAATACATACAATTTAAATATATATATATATATATATATATATATATATATATATATATATATATATATATATATCTATATCACTGTTTTCCTTTTAAAGGAATCTTCATTTAATCTTTTATAACAAACTCACGAAAGATCGACATACGGAATTCTGATCAATGACATCATGTTGAGGGGCTCTTAGAGACCCCACATTATTATTATTATTATTATTAAAATTTTAATGGAAATTTGATTATTCTTCAGCTTACAAAGTTTTAAATGTATTTCTCTAACACATTATCGCTATGATGTGCCTTTTTTTCTGCTTGACAACCCCCCTAAAAAAATCAGCTAATAAACAAAAACAACTACCCTCTAAATTATAAAATCGAGTCCATGTGTTACATATATTCTATCGCTGTAGTCCCTGATTCATAGAACCTTTTTCATGTGATAATTATCTTCGTGGTGTTGCTTTTATCAACAAGGAAGAGAAGAAAGGATAGAAACTGTAAATTAATTACAATAGGAATGGCAAAAAAAATGCTCTCATCTGATAACACTGGTATTCCCTATCAGTCGCTTTCAATTTTATTCTAGTTTATCTCACTTAAATTCTGGTTATAATATTTTAATAAAAAGGGATAATTTTGGTTGAATCTTTTTTTTAACTCCTATTTTCAAAATGAATATCATTTTTTCTTTTCCCCTCTGTATAATTTATTCCCCCCCTTCTTTCCTCTTTTATTTTTTTTTCTTCGACATTTTGGTTTGTTTTCGTTTTCTATCTCATTTCCCATTCGTGTTTTGAATTTCAAACCCAACAAATAGAATCAATGATGTGTAGATATTGAAGACCTTCCGTTTCCTTTCAGTGAATGAAGCGAGATAAAAGAGAAATTTTGTTAGTGAGGTGTTAAGAAGAAGAAGAAGAAAGACGACGAACAGAAGGAGGAACAGGAGGAGGTGGTGCGGGATTAGGAGGAGGAGGAGGAGGAGGAGGAGGGTGACACTTCTTACATAGAGAGAATGAGGCAAGCCAAGAATTAGAAGCGAGGGAGAGCATGGAGGGAAGTAAATATGAAAAGGTTAATATACAGGGAGTAAAGAGAGCGAGGAAGTAGGAGAAAAAAAGTGGTGGGGGGAGGAGGAGAAAAAGCGAAGAAATAAAAGAGAGAATCATAGAAGGAGAAGAAGAAGAAGGGGAAGAAGAAGGGGAAGAGAATGATGAAGAAAAAAAGAAATGATTGAAGCGGAGAAATTGAAAATAAAGAGAGAAAGAAACGTAAAAGAACCAGGGAGGGAGGGAAGTAAAGAAATAGAAAGGGAGTAAGAGTAAGAGAAGAGCATAGATGATGAAGATGATGATGATGATGAAGAAGAAGATAATGATGATGATGATGAAGAAGAAGAAGAAGAAGAAAAATATAATGATGATGATAGTGAAGAAGAAGATGATGATGATGATGATGAGGATGAACAAAAAAAAGAAGAAGAAGATAATGATGATGATGATGATGGTGAATAAGATGATGATGAAGATGAAGATAATGATGATGAAGATGATGATGATGAAGATGAAGATGATAATGATGAAGATGATGATGATGATGAAGAAGAAGATAATGATGTTGATGATGATGAAGATGATGATGATAAAGAAGATGATGATGCTGATGAAGATGATGATGAAGATGATGAAGATGAAGATGATGATGATGATGATGATGATGAAGAAGAAGAAGATGATGATGAAGAAGAAAAAGATGAATATGATGATGATGATGAAGATAATGATGATAGTGATAATGAAGATAATGAAGAAAAAGATAATGATGTTGATGATGATGAAGATGATGATGATGAAGAAGATAATGATGATGGTGATGATAATGATGAAGATGATGATGATGATGATGATGATTATGAAGATGATGAAGAAGAAGAAGATGATGATGATGATGATGGCGAAGATGATGATGATGATGATGAAGAAGAAGAAGAAGAAGAAGAAGGGATAATTTCAGAACGTATAATAATAAGACAAAATGAAAATGGCGTGAAAAAAAGAAAGAACTAGTAACAATAGATGAAGAAGAATTAATGAAAAATGGGAGATAGAGAAGGACAAAGATGAAAAGAAAGAATTGGAATGAAGAAGAAGAAGAAGAAAGAAGTGGAGAAGTGATATGAGCAACGAGGAAAGAAAGAATGACTAAAGAAAGAAGAAA
>CAHIKZ030005496.1:1030000-1055000 GCA_903632075.3 Acanthosepion pharaonis | reverse complement strand
TTATTGTAATGGTACCTTAAAATGGTCTGTTTTTCATTTTATATATATATATATATATATATATATATATATATATATATATATATATAAAAAACAATTGTAGATTTTAACACCATTCCGAAAACAAAACTGGAATTAAGAGCAGTTAAGGTCTTTTATATCAAACATGGCACTGGCACACTAAGAACTGGTGAACATGTTTGGCAAAAGAAATAAAAAAGAGCAAGATTGCAGTTCCCCCTTTTTTCTTTTTTTTCTTTTTCTTTTTCTCTCTTCTCCCCTCCCATTTCAGTATATCAGTTCCGTTAAGTTAACCGTTTAAATAAGTTAGGGTCTAGTCCCTCATGTCTCTCATACCATCCCTCACCACTCTCTATGTCAACTTATATAAGCTTAACAGTGTAGATTTTAATTTCATTTTTCGTTTCACCTTTTGAAAGTGATGTCTGAGGATCCAGAGAAAAATAAAGTCTCAGGTGAAATAAATTATTACAATGGAGCCTTAAAGTGGCCTGATTTTCTTTAAATTAAATTATTCGCTCTGAATTAACATTGAGCTCTCAGGATTTCATCCTCCTTAGGATTATC
Source organism: Acanthosepion pharaonis (assembly GCA_903632075.3). Lineage (NCBI taxonomy): Eukaryota > Metazoa > Mollusca > Cephalopoda > Sepiida > Sepiidae > Acanthosepion > Acanthosepion pharaonis. The sequence continues at coordinate 1,054,412 of CAHIKZ030005496.1, read as the reverse complement.
CATACAGATTACCAAGATTTTCGTTACTTAAATACATATATATATATATATTTAATTTTTCGTTTCACCTTTTCGAAGTGATGTCTGATGATCCAGGGAACTTTAAAAGGGCTCTGGTGAAATAAATTATTACAATGGAGCCTTAAAGTGGTTTGTTTTTCTTTAAATTAAATTATTCGCTCTGGACTAACATTGAGCTCTCAGGATTTCATACTCCTTGGAATTATCCGTACGGATTACCAAGATATATATATATATATTTAAAGATATTTTTGTAGGTACAAAATTTAATGATCGAAATAAAAGTAGAAAATTTAATATTACAAGACATATTAAAACAGTATTAAATAATAAAAAAAACCCAAAAAACTCAACAACAAGGGGGGGAAGCAACCGGTTTCGCTCCCGCTCGTCAGTCTTCCACGGGAGATTGAAAATTAAAACAGAAATGTACAATAAGAATAGGTACCTACAGTTCCGCCATATGCGAACATCTTTTAAATAGCAGAGATTGTGCCGCCAAATTTAGTGTCGACTGGTTCACCGTGTTGGCCCGGTCACACTTTGTATTTCATCTGAAGGTTCTGGAGGCACTTTACATCGGGTCCCGCAAGCCTTCTTTGTGCAAACAACGTGAGTGTTTGCTGGGACTCGCTGTCATCTGCCTCTAGTTCCTTCTTGCATATATACGAACATATATATATATATATATATATATATATGTGTGTGTAATTTTTTTTTTTTTTTCCACCTATTCTTATTGTACATTTCTGTTTTAATTTTCAATCTCCCGTGGAAGCCTGACGAGCGGGAGCGAAACCTGTTGCTTCCCCCCCATTGTTATTGAGTTTTTAGAATTATTTAATACTGTTTTAATATGTCTTGTAATATTAAATTTTATACTTTTATTTCGATCATATATATATATATATATATATATATATATATATATATATATATATATAGTAAATACGAAATTATTCGTACACGCATCAATTTTGAATATTTTATCCATTTCTCAGAATCTACTGTCCTTATGATGCCATGTTTTTTTATATGTTATTAAGCAGAAAAAAGGAATATGAAACTCAATTTTCAGAGCAACATGTTGAATACAACAAATTTGAAGTATGCGAAATAGAAAAAGACAAAATTATTCGTACATTTTGAAAAATAGGGAATAAAAAATCTTCACGCTATTAATAGTCAATAACATGGCATCTCATCTTTATAGCTTCCTGCAATCTTTTCCTACAGTTTTTGGTTAGATTTGAACAAGTCATTTTTGGGATTTTCTTCCATTGATTGGCGTACGAACAATTTCGTCGTTGACTGTATATTATTCAATGAAACATACATAAATGAAGGTATATACTGCCTAAATACAGATACATATGTGTGTGCAGGTTTTATCGCAGTTACAATAAATTTGTCTTTGTAATTTACCCCTGAAAATGATCTTAGAAAAGATCGAAAGTATTTGGGTTAGAAAAAAAACGGCGCCTTCTTTGCTGAAATTAATCTTATGATCAAAGAAATGTTTAGACAACTATAAAAAGATCAGTGCATAACGCCAGTTTTTTTTTTATGTTAATTAAGCACAAATGTAATACTGTTAATATATATATATATATATATATATATATATATATATATATATATATAATAATATAAATAGTTATACTCGTCTGAAAAACCTTAGGTGTTTTGGCTTGTAATTGAACAAACCAATACCCAAGGAAAAATAAGGAATAAAAAAAAAGAAAGAACTAAGAAAATGAAATTGAGTCGAAAACAATCGTCCAGAATCCAAGTTCAGAGTTCAAAGAAAATAAAACCTCCAAAACGAGTAAAAGTAAAAGTAACTAAGTAAAGTGCTCAATACACGAAGTAGGAGCAAATCTAACTATGAACCTAAAGAGCCAGGCAAACCTACCTTAGGTTTCACCTATGCTCATCGTCAGGTACACTGGCTAGTGTACCTGACGATCCGCATAGGTGAAACCTAAAAAAGGTTTGCTGAGCCCTTTAGGCTCATAGGTTATATATATATATATATATATATATATATATATATATATATATATATATATATATACAAAAAAAACAAACAAAAAAATCTTATATACAATTATGTTGTTTTAATATTAATATGTCAACGTCGGACATATTAATATTAAAATAGCATAATTGTATATATAAAGATTTTTGTTGTTTTTTTCCGTATATTTTTCATACTGTCGGATCTATATCCATATATTTGCTTATATATATATATATATATATATATATATATATATATATATATAAAATGAACAATAAAATCCAAAATCACCTCATATGGGGAATAATCTATTTCAAGCACACGAAGATATCGGTCGTCTGACTTATCTAGGATCTATTTGGATTACATAACAACGAATTTTTACCGTTAATATATATATATATATATATATATATATATATATATATATATATATATATATATACATGTTAAATATGTGGTGTAGTTCAATTTATATTACAATGAATCATTATTACAAAAAGTAGATTAGTAAAATTAATGATATAAAATGGCGAAAACCCTTCGCAAACAAAATTTTTAAGTTGCATTAACTTACGAACCACTCAATGAATGTTATGAACCTTGTTTTTAATAACTCAAGCTGTATAAGGTCTTTTTTTAATCTGCTAGTACACTGTGTTTGCTAATCTAATTAGTTTTATTCTGACCAATGATTTTACTAATATAATATAAATGTAGACTTACAACAAAGACGTTGTAACTATGATGGCAGCATTCAGATGATATATTTGCATGCAGTTTCCATCAAGAATTTGTCTTATAGGTGCCCGAGTACATAAATCCATTCCTCGAAATACGTAGCATCAGATATGTGAGACTATCTTATGAGGTAGCTTTTGCTCATGTCGACCATGGGGATCTCCTTCCTTACAAACCTGCAGGGGATTTATGGAAGATTTTTGATAGAATTTGAAGGACTGCCGCGAGGCTAAAGCAGCATATTAAAAAGCTACATGAGGAGAAAGTTACTTTTCAAACTCTCCCAAACCGTTTCACATATAACGTCTGCAAAAGAATGTATGCAGGGACTGCTTTGCAAAGCCATCTGTGGCCCAGTGTTTGCTAAGTTGAACGTTGAAGAGATGTCCTTCTTCTGTAGGGAAGTGCTAGTTATCATATGTTATATGTCATATGATAGATAGATAGATAGATAGATAGATAGATAGATAGATAGATAGATAGATAGATAGATAGATACAGACAGGTAGATAGATAGATAGATACAGACAGGTAAATAGATAGATAGATAATGAACAGACTAAGATAGATACATACTAAGGATAGATAGATAGATAGATAGATAGATAGATAGATAGATAGATAGATAGATACAGACAGGTAAATAGATAGATAATGAACAGACTAAGATAGATACATACTAAGGATAGATAGATAGATAGATAGAGACAGACAGGTAAATAGATAGATAGATAATGAACAGACTAAGATAGATACATACTAAGGAAAGATAGATAGATAGATAGATAGATAGATAGATAGATAGATAAAACAGGAAAATAGATAGATAGATAGATAGATAGATAGATAGAGACATACAGGTAAATAGATAGATAGATAATGAACAAACTAAGACAGATACATACTAAGGATAGATAGATAGACAGCCTGTTCATATCTAGCTATCTAGCTAGCTAGTCGTTCACATATATCTGTTTCAGGTGTATTATATATGTTTTTATAAATTTTTGAGTGTCGCTAGATAGATATATACATGCAAACAAACTGAGATAAATAGCTGTGAACAAACTCAGATAGATAGATAGATAGATAGATAGATAGATAGATATGAACAGACTGAGATAGATAGATAGATAGATAGATAGATAGATAGATAGATAGATAGATAGATAGATAGATAGATAAAACAGGAAAATAGATAGATAGATATGAACAGACTGAGATAGATAGATAGATAGATATGAACAGACTGAGATAGATAGATAGATAGATAGATAGATAGATAGATAGATAGATAGATAAAACAGGAAAATAGATAGATAGATAGATATGAACAGACTGAGATAGATAGATAGATAGATAGATAGATAGATAGATAGATAGATAGATAGATAGAATTGAACAGACTGAGATAGATAGATAGATAGATAGATAGATAGATAGATAGATAGAATTGAACAGACTGAGATAGATAGATAGATAGATAGATAGATAGATAGATAGATGAAGAAACTGAAGATAGATACAGAGATAATGAACACATTGTAGATAGATAATAAAGAGACTGATTGGGAGAGAGAAAGAGACAGAGAGATATGAACATAGTGAGATAGATAAGCAAAATATGAGATAGAGACAAGGATCAGACTGAGAAAGATAGATAGATAGATAGATAGATAGATAGATAGATAGAAAAAAGACTGAGCCAGTTGGCTCGCTAGTTAGACCAATAACATATGGTTAAAATTTAATAAATAGATAGATAAAGTGCGCTCGGTCTATGATATCCTCAGCATACTTCTGCAGGAACACATCTTCGTCGCCTCGAATCTCTTCTTCATCTTTGAGGAAATCGTCCAACGTTCGCTGCCGTAAAGAACAGATGTCCTGTAACAGCTGAATATTCTTTTCTTTGTCAATAAGAAATCCTCCTGTCTCGCAATACTCTGCCCAGCTTTTGGAATGTGCCCTTGGCCATCCCAATCCGTCTACGGATCTCAGTATCGCACTTACAGTCCTCTATCAAAACGCTTCCCAGATATTTAAACTTCTGCGTCTGCTTGATTCTAGTGTTCCCGACCTGCAAATTGCATTTCGGGTTCATCCTTTTACTGATGATCATGTATTCTGTCTTCTTGTAGTTCATGCTTAGTCCTTTCTTCTCACTCTCCGTCGCTACCTTCTATAGGAGATTTTGTAATTTCTTCAAAAGAGTTTTGTTTTGTTTTGTTTTTTGTTTTTTTGTTTTTGTTGTTTTTTTTAAAAGCATTACGTCCCGAGCAAGGCGTGAAGCCACTAGGATGCAGGGGGTTGCAGACGATTTGGAACAAGAGCAGATAGGAGTCATAGAAGAAAGGATGAGGAGAAGGGTAGTGGATAGATCAAGGTAACTGGAGATGTCGATTGACATTACATTTGAATAGTTGGAGATTATAGCTCTCAGGGAAACAATAATTGGGAAGGGTGTTCCACTGGCGAGAGGTGCGAGGTATGAAGCTATTGGAGTAGAAGAGACAGCTACATTTAAAACTTTCTACAGTGTAAGGGTGGGAGCGGGATGCCAGCCTCGTAGGGCGCTTGAATTCATGGAGTCTGGGAACCAGTAAAAGCAGTTCATCGGAGCAATTACATTGAAAGTATTTGTAGAAAAGACAGAGGGAGGCGACGGCGCGTCTGTGAGAGAGTGACTGTAGACAAGACGCCAGATCAGGGCCAATTATATTACATATCCGTCTCTGGATCTTGTCAAGAACTCCAAGGTAAACAGAAGGTGTTCCATCCCATATATGGCAGCAATACTCCATGCAAGGGCGAATGGTTGATTTGTATTTTTGAAGTATCGATTCCGGGGAGAAAAAATTCCTGGCGCGGCACAGAGAGCCAACTTACCTTGCGGTGGAAGAAGCAATTGACTCAATGTATTTGTTCCATCTCAGGTCAGCAGTCAACGTGAGACCGAGCAGACATAGGGAGTTGCTCTCAAGAAGTTGACTATCAGACATTCTAATGGGGTCAGGGAAGGATCTCTGTGGTGATTAATAGAGAGTAGTTTAGTTTTTGAGGCGTTAAAGTTGACCAGCCAATTCTTGCCCCAATTAACAACCGATTGTAGGTCCATTTCAAGACGCACGGCTAGGTTAGTTTTGTCACCGACACTAGATTTGTTTTTGAGGCAGGAGTAAATTGTAGTGTCGTCCGCGTAGATGCCAACTTGTGAATCTATGGCGTCAGGAAGGTCGTTGATGAAAATAAGGGGCCAAGCATGGAGCCTTGGGGAACACCTGCGTTCGTGGGATAGGAACTGGAGGAGAATCCGTTGAGAACGACCTTCAATTCACGGTTTTATAGGAATAATTGTATTGGGTCAAACAATCGACCCGTAATGCCATAACCCTGGAGCTTACGAAGAAGGCCGGCATGCCAAACCCTATCAAACGCTTTGGAGATGTCTAGGGCCATGGCACGAGACTCACCGTTATTTTGAAGGGCTTGGTAGACGGTTTCAGTGATGGCCGTAAGCACACCAGCTGTAGAACGGGCGTAGCGGAAACCATATTGCTTGTCTGAGAGCAGATCATGGGATGTAAGGTGATTAACCACTTCGGCATTGATTAGGACTTCGAAGACATTGCCGAAGAGGGACAGGAGACTAATAGGACGGTAATTAGAGGGGTCAGAGGGGTCTCCAGAGTTCTTAAAGACAGGAACAATGGATGAGGACTTCCAGCAGTCAGGAAAACAGGATTCCTTGAGGCAGTAATTATATAGTTTAGAGAAGGCGGGCGCCAGTTCAGGCGCACATTTCTTCAAGACAATGGCTGATATGCCATCAGCACCACTAGGCTTGTGGGGGTCTAAATTGGAGATAATGCCTAATACCATGACGGGGTTATGGTTACAATAAGATATATATGGACATAATGTGATATATATATATATATATATATATATATATATATATATATAGAGAGAGAGAGAGAGAGAGAGAGAGAAAGAGAGATAGATAGATAGATAGATAGATAGATAGATAGATGGCACTCTGATATATTATTAAAATTAAATATATATGGATATACTGTGATATATATATATATATATATATATATATATATATAGAGAGAGAGAGAGAGAGAGAGAGAGAAATAGAAAAAGAACATACTGAGATATGGTTAAATTTAGATAGATAGATAGATAGATAGATAGATAGATAGATAGATAACGGGCACTCTGATATAGGGTTAAAATTATATATATATATGAACATACCGTGATAGATAGATAGATAGATAGATAGATAGATAGATAGATAGATAGATAAAGGGCACTGACATATGATTAAAATTATATATGAACATACTGTGATAGATAGATAGATAGATAGATAGATAGATAAAGAACATAGATATGGTTAAAGATAGATAGATAGATAGATAGATAGATAGATAGATAGATAGATAAAGAACAGATATATGGTTATAGATAGATAGATAGATAGATAGATAGATAGATAAGAATATAATGTGATATATACATAAATAGAAAATATACCAAGACAAATACGTACATACCTAAAAGCTAATACATCGTTTGAGAAAGCTTAACGACTGTGTTAGCATTCAATGAATATTAGATTTTTCAAAAGAGACACTTGCACCGAGTGTTTGCTCATCTAATTAGTTTTATTCTGACCAATGATTAATGTAAATTTAACCTCGTACACAAGTTAGACAAGTAAAGTGTCGGAGAAACGCAATATTTATTGGCGCACCCCCCTGATATGTACACACGCTGGCGTTCTCTACTCAAATAGCACAGTAACTTTAAACGCAAGGCAAACACCCAACACGTACAGTTTAATCAACATAAAACCACCACACAGGCACACACACACACATATGAGCACATAAAAACATCGATATGTCATTATGGGTCAGTTTCGTCTAGGGTAGAAGTCACTAAGCAAACACACACACACACACATTAACACAAACACTCGCAAACAGGCTAGTCTGATTAAGTGTTAAAGAAGAGGAGGATTAGACTGCAGGATTATCGTATCCTCTGAAATATAAGACGAGGCTTCATTTCTTTTTATTTCAGGACGTAGGCGATCATGGCTCTCCATCACCTCCCTCTATCCTTTGCAGCTCTCCACAAGTTCCTTCCCTCAGCTTCCTCCCCCAGACCACGTTCTGTCAGAGTGTACCGCGTCGGCCATATTGGTTTCGTTTGGTTTATTTTGTTTTACGACATAACAACCTCAATGGATTATTTAATGCCGACAACATATTTTTTTATTGCTGGTAATATTTTGTTTTCTCAAAAAATCTGTTTCTGGTAATATTTTCCCTTCAAAAATATATTGCTGGTAATAATTTTTTTTCAAGAAAGTATTGCTGGTAATAGTTAACTATTTGCCCAGTTCACACTCCTCTCTTGCCTTTTGAACAGGAATAGATGTTTGTTTTGTTTCCTTGTTGCCAGGTTGCGTTTGCGGTTCTTTCTAAAGTCTTTTCATTCTCTTTCACTCCCAGTAGCCGTTAGCGTCTTAGCGGCATTATCGCCTTGCTTAGGTTGAATTGATTTTTTTTTCTAAGCATTTCACCCCAAGCAAGGCGGGAAGCCACTAGGACGCAAGGGGTTACAGAAAATTTAGAGCAAGATCAGATAGGAGTGATAGAAGAAAGGATGAGGGTAGTGGATAGATCAAGGCAACTGGAGATGTCGATTGACATTACACTTGAATAGCTGGAGATTATAGCTCACAGGGAAACAGGAATAGGGAAGGGAGTTCCACAGGCGAGAGGTGCGAGACATGAAGCTATTGGAGTAGAAGAGACGGCTATATTTAGGAGTTTCGACAGTGAAGGTGTGAGAGCGGGATGCCAGCCTCGTAAGGCGCTTGAACTCATGAAGTCTGGGAACCAGCGAATGCAGCTTCTCGGAACAATTTCCATGAAAGTGTTTGTAGAACAGACAGAGGGAAACGACGGCGCGTCTGTGAGAAAGTTACTGTAGACGAGATGCCAGAGCAGGGCCAATTATATTGCATATCCGCCTCTGGAGCCTATCAAGAACCCCGAGGCAAACAGAAGGGGCACCAGACCATATATGGCAGCAATACTCCATGCAAGGGCGAATCGTAGATCTGGAGGATCGACTCCGGGGAGAAAAACTTCCTAGCGCGGCTTAGGGAGCCAACTTACCTTGCGGTGGACGAGGCAATTGACTCAATGTATTTATTCCATCTCAGGTCAGCAGTCAACGTGAGACCGAGAAGCCGCAGAGAGTTGCTCTCGAGAAGTTGATCGTCAGACATTCTAATGGAGGGAAGGGAAGGATCTCTGTGGTGATTAATAGAGAGCAGTTTTGTCTTCGATGCGTTGAAGTTGACCAGCCAATTCATGCCCCAGTTCACAATCCTTTTCGAGACGCACGGCCAGGTGAGTTTTGTCAGTGAGACTAGATTTGTTTTTTAAAAAAAAATCTTTGGCGTGTCTCGTTTTTCTTTCTCAGTCACAGTTGCCTCGGAAACTCTATCCCCATTTATCGCTATTTCCATGGAAAGTCTTCAGACGAACTACATTCCTTAGTTTCACCAGTTTTCATTTTCAAAGCTAAGACCTGCCATGATACAAACTTTGTAGGAAGCCACAATCATTCCCTTCGTATTACATTGGTGAAAGGTAATTTCCATTCCACTAAGATATTCCGACGAACTGCTGCTTTGTGGAACCAACTCCCAAGAGGATGCTTCTCCATGATCACTACAATCTTAAACTGTTCAAATCTAGGGTTAACTGTTATCTTTCTGACATATCCGTACAAGCTACGCCTCTTACTCTGTAAGCCTCTAACTACTTTGCGGAAGGACTCCCAAGAGGGTGCTTCCCCTATCACTATAATCTTAACCTGAAAGATATATATATATATATATATATATATATATATATATATATATATATATATATATATATATATATATGAAGAAATATAGTTTTAAGGTGTGCTATATTTATGGGATAAAGTGCTCAATATCAGAGTGTCGCCTCAGAATGTTGACTTCAATTTTCACTTTATATATATATATATATATATATATATATATATATATATATATATATATATATAAAAAAACTTACATGGTAATAATTTATTCCATCGAATCGTATTTACAATTCCAATGGAATAAATTATGACCATGGAATATTAGTATTTAAGCCTTTTTATTATATCCTTACTCTGTCCTGGACATTGAGTTCTACCTGGATTCTATCCTCTTGAAATTTTTCATTCAAAAAATATACATGTATGTGTATGCACCTGTGTGTATATATTTATATATTTTCCATACATATGTGCATATTTACCACTAATATTAACTATCTATCTATCTATCTATCTATCTATCTCTCTCTCTATATATATATATATTTAAATTGTGTGTATTTAGGCAGCATTTTTTTTTCATTGATACATGTTTCATTAAATACTATAGACAAGTGTTGTCTATTTATTTTATGTAAATTCTTTTCATAACGTCTGATAAGCTTAATAACATTATCATTATACGAAGAAAGAAAATCACAATATTGATACATATTTTTTAATCCAATGTAAGCTTTCGGCTTACATAAGCCATTATCAAAGATGTCAATTACTGTACAATATATTAAGCAATACACGGACAAGAATGTGATGATAGTCTGTTTCTGTTTATATGGATGATTACCAAGCAACGATAAAAACGTGCATATAAGACGCAGGAATCGAAAATAGCACCGCAGCTCATGACGTCACACATGACCACACGAGAGTGAATTAGAGAATTATTAAGTATATATATATATATATATATATATATATAGAGAGAGAGAGAGAGAGACAGACAGACAGACAGACAGACAGAGAGAGACAGAGAGAGTACCATTAAGAGACAAAATTGCAAATGTCATCTAAGCAAAATCCTAATCAAACATCGAGTCAGTACCTAGATGGGAGACTGATTGCAAATGCCAGCTAAGATTGGATGTGCGGAGTTCCAATTCCAGTTGGGTTCGTTATATTCACTCACCCTCATATAGCCCTGAGAAAGTTATGAAACCACCTCTTTTCCCCCTCCCCAGTTAAGGGTTAATTAGTAACACTAGTATCATGAAATCATTATTATCTCGGAAAATTTATTACAATCTAAAAGTATTTTCTGGCTTTAAATATCTTATAACGCTGTCTATATTTCTAAGATGAGTGCGGTGATCACCCTTTTCTCTCCATATGTGGTCAGTCACGCCTGATTTTTCCACTTCCCCTCGTGTTACAGCTTTCTGGTGTTCTTGAAGCCTTACCTGTCTCCCGTTTATATTCCTTTCCACAGCTGCATGGGATGGCGTACACGCAGTCTTTAGTCATGTTCTCCTCTATGAGTGGTCTTACTCGGGAGAGATATCTGCGAAGTGTCGTTCAGCTTTTGAAGGTTGTTCTGATGTTATATGTACGACAGATCAATTGTATTTTCTCTGATAACCCCTTCACATAAGGCAGGCACACTGTTTTCTGAGTGTTGTTGTCCTCCTCTTGTACCTGCCTATCGCAGTTTATAAAGAGAGATCACCGCTCTCTGTGGGATCAAGTTGAAATCATAGACAAAGAACATCATTGGAAAATTCGTAAACTTAAGAAATCAGCATATATGCTAGGCCACAAAAATCTCCTGAGCCGACCAAGCATAGAAATGAATACAATATGGAACCAGTAATAAGGAGTGCTAGAGAAAAGCGATAATAACAATAAAAATTGCAATATGATCTCTGGTAAAAACATGCAATGATAACAGTAAATATTGCTATATGAGCACTGGTAAAAATGGTTGCTGAAGACATTAGGTTTATAATACCCAGAAATTTATACACAGATGTCCTCAAAGACACATGGCACAGTGGTTAAAGTCGTTAATTAGATTCAATGACAGAAATGAGTGTGAGTTCAATACCAGGTTAACGCAGTAGAGAACTTGGAGAGGGAAATTAACAGGAGATAACTGACACCATTAGACATGGCACGTGGAACTAGAACAGTCTACCCTAGGGAGCGAAATAAAGGGTTCAGTTCGACATTCCAACCACCTGAAGAAAGCCGAAACATTGTGATAGATATGGCAACAAAGATGAGGACAATACTCCGAATAATGTAAATAGTGTACATAATACCTCATCTCAGAAATATAGACAGATACTGAAGGGCCGAAACGTTGTAATAAATATGGCGATAAAAATGAGGACAATAGTCCGAATAATGTAAATAGTGTACATAATACCTCATCTCAGAAATATAGACAGATACTAAAAGGCCGAAATGTTGTGATAAATATGGCGACAAAGATGAGGACAATAGTCCGAATAATGTAAGTAGTGTACATAATACCTCATCTCCGAAATATAGACAGATACTGAAGGGCCGAAACGTTGTGATAAATATGGCGACAAAGATGAGGACAATAGTCCGAATAATGTAAATAGTGTACATAATATCTCATCTCAGAAATATAGACAGATACTGAAGAGCCGAAACGTTGTAATAAATATGGCAACAAAGATGAGGACAATAGTCCGAATAATGTAAATAGTGTACATAATATCTCATCTCAGAAATATAGACAGATACTGAAGGGCCGAAACGTTGTGATAAATATGGCAACAAAGATGAGGACAATAATCCGAATAATGTAAATATGATCTTATAACGCGTTGATAAACCGTAAAAATAAAACGAATCAATCATCCAGGAATGTTTATGTTAATGTTTTCTTTTGGGCAATTTCTATCTACATCACAGCCAATTCTTTGTTCAATTTGTTTACCGTCTGTACTTCATTTATTATAACGGATAACATCCACCATAATTTCAGATCCTGATTTTGTATGAAGGATTCGGGGGAGTTGATTTTGCAGCTTTCATTACAATTCCAGATCATAGTTCCTGTTTTGGAAAGGTTTTGTCTTGAGTCTTATTTCTTTTGGCCAGTTGACAGATGATGCTGGCATTCTGTTCATGATCACTATTATCTGAACTAGGAATACAATTCCATCGACATAATCCCGAATGGCACATATAAATAGAAGAGAAAATAATGGCGATTTCATTGAATAAATTTACTCTTGAGTATTTCAAGATATTTTGTGTAATTTTGACAAATATATCTGTTAAAATGTGATGTCAGTGTTATTTTCGTTTTTTGTGTTATTTAGACGAAAATTTATGCATCACGCCCTCTGTGTGTGTGTGTCTGTGTGTGTCTTTGTCTGTGTTTGCGCGCGCGCGTGTGTGTGTGTGTGTGTGTGTGCGTGTTTCATTTCCAAAGATAAAGGTCATTCTGATAAAAAACAAACAAGCAGCAATTGTCTGCTTAGGGAGATTCATATTTATTGAAATAACAAATTATGGACGACTCCTTTTTGTGCACTTAGTTTTTTTTTTTTCAAAAATAATAATTTTTATTATTTATACTTGTTTCTGCCTCACATTTATTGCAAAATATATAACAGCAGTAAACCAGCATGCTTCTAATTATTTATTTAGCATCAATTCTATCACACCGTTTTCCAACCATATAGATCAGGGTTTACAATGACACACCCATATAGCATCTTAACCTATCACGTATTTGCCAAACATCCAAGATATTTGTTTATAAAAACAAGTTCTGATGTAGTGTATTGTATAAATATGTTGTGCTATGTATATGTAAATCTGCTAAGATATTATGTATCATTTAAGCTGTATTTTGGGAACACACATCTATACATATGTACAAGAAGAGTTTTAGTATTATATAAACCTAGAAATTCTCCTTTAGGCAATATTCTGTGGAGAGCTTTTGGGCCTTTGGGCTTTTACCTTAAGTGTTCTATGTATGTAAAAGTTATAAGAATTTAAAAATAATAAAATTACTTTATTTTTATTTGACACCTTAATTCGGCATAATCTTTCTTCATATATGCAACCATTCTCCATAGTTTACATTTATCTTGCTTACAATTTTCATTTTATTTTAAAATCACCATTATCATCTATTTATATAAAGTCCGCCTTAAATGATATTAGGGAACCCGAACTTTGTAATATTTTGAATACGTCACAGTATGCGTGCTAGAAAAAGGAAAATATGAGCAATATACCATGCCCCACTTAAGTTTTTAATTATGGCTTAATTGCAATTATGATGAAAAGTGAAATTAAAGTTAAACCTTTAATAAAGATTAGTGTTTTTGTTTTTGTTTTTTTTTAAAACCTTTCACTCTATTTGATATTTAAAATTAATTTTACAATGACACACCCAAATAGCATCATAAACTATCAAGTATTTTCCAAACATCCAAGATATTTCTTTGTAAAAAAAAAGTTTTATGTAGTGTAGTGAATTGTATAAATATGTTGGACCATCACGTATCATTTAAGCTGCATTTTGGGAACACACACACACACACGCACACACACACACACACACACACACACACACACACACACACACACACACACACACACACGATTTTGACCAGGGGTGTATAATGACCTCATCTCATTACCATAACGTTTCGGCAGATTTGTTATCCGGGCTTCTCCAGGGAATTCTCAATGAATTTTCAAGCTGGACACTTTATTTAATTTTCTGCTCCCTCCGTTCATATTTAAGAATATCTTGCCACGTTCTTATTTAGTAGGCTAACGACCACATCATGTTGGAACACCGGTCCTCGTGCGACCACCGAAGTTAAGCAACGTCGAGCCTGATCAGTACGTAGATGGGTGACCGCTTAGGAATACCAGGTGCTGTAAGTTTGGATGTGTGGGTGGTGTAATGGATGATGACTCGGAATTGTAACTCTGCTGTCCGAGCTCCAGTAAGGTTCGTTACATTTAGTTACAAATAATATTGGGAAAGGCATGAGTCGACCTCTCCCTCCTCTGTAAGGAGACACGGTGGAGTAATGGATACAGTCTTTGGTTGACGAATCGGAGAGCGGAATTCGAATTCAGTTGAAATATATAATTTTGATTAATCTGATCTTTAGATTTTGACCAGATCTATATATATATATATATATATATATATATATATATATATATATATATATATATATATATATATATATATATATATATATATATATATATATATGTGTGTGTGTGTGTGTGTGTGTGAGAGAGAGAGAGAGCGTGTGATAGAGAGAGGAGTGAGACGAACTTTCTTGAATCATAATGAAGAATTCGTTCTTTTCTCAATCGGCTCCCCCTCCTCTCTCGGCCCTAAAAGACAGATTGATTGACAAGTAGAAATAAGGCTCTCAGAGGGGCGCCTTCGATGGAGAGGCAAATCAGATCTTGTACAGGTGGGGACGGCAACAACAAATAGATGGGTCTTTTATTATTTTTTTGTTTCTTTCCTTAAAAATTGATATTCGACATCTGAAGTCTCATTTCTCTTGAGATTGATTTAGTCGCGGATCGACGAAGATTTGAAGACATGGAGTCATTTTGGTAAAAAGAATTCTGACAAGCCTGACAAATTTCAGTTTCACCTTTTACTATTTATCTACGTAGCTACCTAGATCAGTCATTTTTTATCTATCTATCTATCTATCTATCTATCTATCTATCTATCTATCTCTATCTCCCAGACTTCTTTCTTTCTTTCTTACTTTCTAGTCCATTTTTTCTTTATTTATTTCTATCTATCTATCTATCTATCTATCTATCTATCTATCTATCTATCTATCTCGCCCAGACTCTTTCTTTCTTTCTTTCTTTCTAGCCCAGTCTTTTTCTATCTATCTATCTATCTATCTATCTATCTATCTATCTATCTATCTATCTATCTATCTATCTATCTATCTATCTCGCCCAGACTATTTCTTTCTTTCTTTCTTTCTAGCCCAGTCTTTTTCTATCTATCTATCTATCTATCTATCTATCTATCTATCTATCTATCTATCTATCTATCTCAGTCTATTCATATCTATCTATCTATCTATCTATCTATCTCAGTCTATTCATATCTATCTATCTATCTATCTATCTATCTATCTCAGTCTATTTATATCTATCTATCTATCTATCTATCTATCTATCTATCTCAGTCTATTCATATCTATCTATCTATCTATCTATCTATCTTAGTCTCTTTATATCTATCTATCTATTTAAATATGTATCTACCTAATATATCTATCTATCTTAGTCTCTTCATATATATATATATGTGTGTGTGTGTATATATATATATATATATATATTAGTCTCTTCATATCTATCTGTCTGCCTGCCTGTCTGTCTATCTATCTATTTAGCTTGCTATCGAAACAACTCACACAATTAGTCAGTCGCTTGTGATAATGAGCCCTTAATAACCATAATTTCCATTTAGAAATGATACTTTTTACATTAAAAGAGAAAGCAATTTACTAAGACAAAAATATATGAAAAGGGCTTTAAATTTTCCTCTTATCATTACCCATTCCTCCTTCCTTGGAAAATATTATATTATTATCATGTGAGATGCTTAAGAATAAAAGGAATAAAAAAAAAAGACAATAGCCTAGGAAAACGCCATGAAATAAGATTGATCACATGGCCAGACCCGTTTAACACACACACACACCTATATATATATATATATATATATATATATATATATAATAAATTAATTGATTTAAAATATGGTTTTGTCGCTACGCAGTTCTAACCATGTTTCAAAAATGGAAGCTAAAAGCTTCGAATTTAATTTTGTAATTAAATTAAAGACATTAGTTCCATTTTATTACTGGGTTTTAAATGCACAGCAAAAAATCATAATTTACATTTCCAAAGATACAGAGAAATCCAGTCATCCAGACAAGGGGTGTTTGCGATTTCATTATCGCTGTATTTTGATGTATCAGTTATTAGTTACGTTTTGGTAGGGATAGGGATGTATTTTTCAATGAATTCTGACATCCGTTAAATGCATGTCGTCTGGATTTTTTAAAAATTTATTGTTAACGGCAAAAAATTCTTACGGCATTTTTTTCTATTTGTATACTTAAAGATTTTTTGGATGTGTTTAGGTTAGAATACGTTTTATTTAGCCACGATTGTAATATCATAAAATAAAAAAAGCATATATATATATATATATATATATATATATATATATATATATATATATATATAAAAAAAAAAGGCTTAAACACTCCTCTTTTATTTTATGATATTACATCAAAACGTAAAAAAAACGCTACACGAATGCAATGATGTTCCGATGTGGACTAACACATCTCATCAGACTTTCGTAGTCTACTAATCAATCAGTTAATTAGTAATGCCTGATGAGATGTGTTAGTCCACATCGAAACATCATTGCATTTGTGTAGCCGTTTTTTTTTTTGTTTTTTTTTACATGTTTTTTTTATGTAGTATCCTAAAATAAAGAACATTGCTCTACTTTTGTATTGAGCTCTCTTTTTATTTGAATGTTACGAACGTTGGAATTGGATTCTATTCGTTCTCATTGACCACGGATATATATATATATATATATATATATATATATATATATATATATATATATATATATGTCGATCGATAATGAAAAGATAGATTGATAGATATAAACAGCTTGACCGAGATAGCGATATAAATAGATTGATAATGAAAAGGCAGAGAGACAGACAGACAGATAGATAGATAGATAGATATAAACAGCTTGACGGAGATAGCTATATAAATAGAACGTTAATGACAATACAGACAGATAGATAGATAGATAGATAGATAGATAGATAGATAGATAGATAGAAACACAATGAAGTAGATAGATAGATCGATAGATAAATAGGAACGCAATGATATATATATATATATATATATATATACACACACACATATATTTATATATATATAGATAGATAGATATAAACAGCTTGATGTAGATAGCTATATAAATAGATTGATAATGAAAAGATAGATAGATAGATAGATAGATAGATAGATAGATAGATAGATAGATAGATAGATATGAACAGGCCACACACAATATTGTACTTCTAGACTGAATGCCAACCATAATGAATCCAATCTGCTCAGCTATTTAACACATAATATATATTTAACCCATGGAATGGGGAGAAGGTTTGCTTTCATACTTTTCTCAAGGGTAAATGCGCACAAGTGAACATAACGCCCTCAACTGGGACTCGAACACGTTCCTCCGATTTCCTCTTCTATGGCGATATCCATTTGTGCAGAACAGTCTGAATAAAATCGTTCCGAATAGTAAACACTTATGTAGAGAATCGACATTACTTTATTATAGATTTAGAGAGCAGTCTGTCAACAAAGTGACGGGGGTACTTATTATTATTATTATTATTATTATTATTATTGTGAAAGACAGTTATTGTAAAAAAAAATTTCTGTTTTCACCGTTTCAGTTTTTTGTCTTTTTTTCATTTTGCTTCTCGGCTTTTAATGTCTCTCTGAATCTTGACTAAGCGCGCGCTAAAATATCTCTTGGTCAGGTTTCGCAGTCAACCGCTCAAATTCCCCGAGACGACGCTGCCTCCCACTTGTCTCCCAAATGGCATGTAACTCCCCACTCCCGGACCGCTGCCTAAGCGGTTCGTCGAAGAAGATGCCATCTTCGCGTCTTTAACTTCCTTCCTGCAATTGCACAAGGCGACACCATCAGGACTCACCTCAGTTAACAAAAAAAATAAAAAAATAAATAAATAAAAAAAAAGAAAGAAAGAAAAGAAAATAAGAAAGAAAAGAATAAAAAGAGAAAAAGAAAGAAAGAAAGTATTTCGTTCATTTAAACTCTTCGAAATGGAAAAATCCCGTGGGAAAGAAATTGAAATCACTGAGGAGATAGAAGTCTTTCGAAGGAGTTTTAACCGCGAGAGGTGAATAAATAAATTTCAAAAAACACAAATATAATTACCCTTTTTTAATGGTGCCTGCCATGGTTGAAAATGAAGGTAGCAGCCTTTCACTTATTTATACAGGAATTAAATCCCACATACGTACACATACATACACACATATATATAAAGGCTGTCCATAAAGTTCGTGTGCACTTCAAAAAAATATAACTTTATTTTTATTTGCGATAGAAATAATTTGTAAAAAGGATTAGAAAGAAAGAAATCTATATTTTTTAAGGTTTTATTGAAATTTTATTTAAGTTTCCACATGTCCTCCATCATTAGCAATACAAAGGGTAATACGATTTTGCAGTTCACGGAAAACATTTGCCAACTGATTTACAATAATGCCTGAAATCACATTAGTTATTTTAGCTATACTTAAAACTAGGTACATTGGACTTTATAACATTTTTTACAGCCTATTTCTATCGCAAATACAAAGAAAGTTATAATTTTTTTTAATGAGCACAAGAACTTTATAGACACCCTGTATATATATATATATATATATATATATATATATATATATATATATATATATATTCACACATTATAAAAGATTATAAAAACATATTGAAATCTAGTTAGAGTTGCTTGCCATCGCCTAAAGAACTACGCCCACGAAAGCTTTAGTGTAGCGATTTCAACATAGTTTTAATATAATCTTTTCTAATAAAAATAATGATCATATATTGCTCGATTGTATTGAGCACTTTTTAAAAATTAAATGCTACGAACAGTAGAATTTTACACCATCTCTTTCATTTGGATAATGTTGTATCCTTTAAGAGGTTACAAACAGAGAAAGGTGTTACTCGAGTGAAGGAACAACAACACGCGCGTAGATGAAAGAAGAGAGGCTTATTGTAAAATTGAATACATTACTGAAAGACAGGGAATCGGGTGGCAGGCTAGTAATTCCCGAAGCAAGCCCCCAGGTATATTCCACTCTTACCATTGAGAGTGTGGGACATTTCATTTCAACACACACACACACACACACACACACACACACACACACACACATATATATCCGAATGTAATGAGAACAAAAATACTATATAAATTCTAACGTTCACAGCATTAATTAATTAAAGAGGGCTCAATACCGATAGTAGAGCAATAATCATTTAAAAATTTTTTCATATAAACAAAAACAATTTTCTCACTACAAAGATGCAACTTCGTTTCAGAGCATTTAGATTGACTGGTGAGAACCAAAATGATGGTAATATTTGTTCACCAGTCGAGGTGCAAATAAATGCACCGAAACGAAATTGCATCTTTGTAGCGAGTAAATTGTTTTAGTGTTTATATATATATATATATATATATATATATATATATATATATATATATATATATATTGAGGTCAACACCCAGAGGCCTGACAATTGCATTTAGCATGAAAGAGACTGTCGGCTCCGGGTGTTGACTTCAATATCCACTTCATATAAATATATATATATATATATATATGTCGAATTTTATATTTATATACGCTCTATCTCTGATTTTTAACCCATAAATATAGCATATCTTAAAACTAACAATAAAATTTCATCAGATGATTTGTTTAATAAACAATAAATACTAGAGTAAATAACGCCAAAATACGGACGTAGTTGTAGACATACCACGTATTATTTTGGGCTCATTTAAATAATAATAATAATAATAATAATAATAATAATAATAATAAATACTCCCGTGATCACTTCCGCAAATTCGAGAAAAAAATTTTCATGAACCAACCGGAAATTATTTTCTCACCAATGAAACCTTTCATTCACACAACACAAGCGAATATCCAGCAGCCGTCTACTAAGGCCTTGTCCCCACACAAAAGAGAAGAGAGTAATCATTCACATTAGGCTGACCATTATAAAGTAAGTCTGTCCACGAATTTCACATCGCAGTAAAAACACTTAATTACTTTATAAAACAAACATCACCGCAATGAAAATTGAACGTTTTGTTGCTATTGTATATATCTGAAAAGAATATATAAATGCTATTTCAACCGTGTTCGAATTCTGGTCGAGTTCTTCACATTAAATTTCGCAAAAAAAGCTTTGCGAAAGATATGCATTCGTCTCTTCTTCTCCCAACTATGGGTTAAATAGTAGTGCAGAATGGACCGTTCTGAAGCAAATAAAATGCATCTAAGGACTGACCAGGCTCAACGTTGCTTAACTTCGGTGATCGTACGCGAACCGGTGTATCAACGTGATATGACCGTAAGCTCTCTACACCGACCGCACATCCAATCTTGCGGCATCTGATATTCCCAAGCCGTCACCCATCTAGGTACGGACCAGGCTTGATGTTGCTTAACTTCGGTGATCATAAGGAAATTTCAAAGTGAAATGGCCGTAAACACTTTACATCGCCAGTACATCCAAGCTTCCACTACCTGGTGTTTCGAAGCGGTCACCCATCCAGTTACTAACCAAGCTCGACCATGCTTAACATCGGTAATCGTAAGTCAAGATTATTTCAATCTGAAGTCCTTTTGAAGAACAATACACGTTACATAGATATTTTTTACATTTTGTTATCAGATTACTAATGTGGATTTTTGAAAAAAATATTTTATGCTTTATTTTGCTACACGGGTTTCCGGTCTCGCGACCTTCATCAGGCAAATAGTGGATATTTGAAATTTTAAGTCTGATTAAATGGATCGTGATTACAATTCCAATGTAATAAATTATAGCCATGAAATATTAGTGTTTGAGCCTGTTATATTATACTCTTACTCTGCCCTGGACATTGGGTTCTACATAGATTCAATCCTCTTAGAAATTCACACACACACACACGCAAACACACACACGCACACACACACACACACACACACACATATATATATATATATATATATATATATAATATCAGTATATATAATATATATATATTGCGGTTTCTCTCTTCTTTTTATGATACACACTTTTCTCTCGTTGGAACTTCTATAACCCCTTCCCTCTATATATATATATATATATATATATATATATATATACAAAATACCTATGCTGTTGGCTGCTTGTCTTTGATCTTTACTTGTGTTCGACGCAATGGCACCATCTGTAAGCTTTCATCTGCGAGACTTTCAGGTTAAATACATAATATCACAAGTAAACTATAGCCACATATCGATAGAAATTCAGTTTATACCTACATACACATATAACGGTTCTGTGTAGGATGCAGGTTCGATTTCTGTCGGAGTACAAATATTTTCCATTAAATTTCTCAGACATTCAGGCCGGTAAATGTACTGTATGTGACGGGTGAATAAGACGCACCCCAAATTCAACAGGGCAAATCAAGAAAAAATAAGTAATTAATAAAATTATTAGTAAATGGTACAGACTAGGCTATATGAGGTATTATTTTAGTTAACCAAGCCATGATTACAATTAAACGAAAAATAATAGAAAAAAAAAAAACTCGAGCCTATAAAGTCTTTATTATATCCAAAGGTAAGAAAACAAAATAAAAATCAAGCAATTATTACAATTGAGCAAAACAGTACAATTACCATGAAAATTCAGTCAAAAATTTCCCTTTATATGATCTGAACAACCTGTGTCTTGTAAACGACTTAGTGAAATAATTAGGATATAAATATTCTGATTGTATTTATACCAAAGCAACCTGAAGTTATCGCAAGTAAAATTATTAATGAAACAAATATATTTTACAAATATATAATTTGAATTTATTGCATATAATTTTAGTGAAACAAACTACTAATTAAAATTATTATTAAACGTGATGAAATTAATATAATGAATATTATCGATGATAACACCTTTAATCTGCATAATAGCCTTTTAAATAATGACAATAGGTATATGAAAGTTACTCTAAAGTCTAAGCTAATAGGAGTTGTCGCTGATTTCAGCCGACTATTGCGAATTTTAAACCTACATATGGAATATAAGGTGCATGGGGATTTTTAAAGATATTTTTAGTAAAAAAAAAGTACGCCTTATATGCTATCAAGTCAAATACGGTAATTAATACTATTTATTATAAACAAAGCATTTACTTGAATATTTGTATCAATAAAATAATGTATAAACAATATATATATATATATATATATATATATATATATATATATATAGATAGATAGATAGATAGATATCTTTGCTT
This sequence comes from Acanthosepion pharaonis, assembly GCA_903632075.3. Taxonomy (NCBI): domain Eukaryota; kingdom Metazoa; phylum Mollusca; class Cephalopoda; order Sepiida; family Sepiidae; genus Acanthosepion; species Acanthosepion pharaonis. The sequence continues at coordinate 1,031,501 of CAHIKZ030005496.1, read as the reverse complement.
ATGGGTTAAGTAAGCTTGAAGCTTAGATTGTATTTAAACATGTATCAATATGGTGATTTCCTTTCGTCTTTCAATGATAATGTTAATAACCTTATCAGACAATAAGAAAGGAAGTTACGTAAAATAAATAGACAAAACATGGTATTATATATATATATATATATATATATATATATATATATATGTAATGAAACATGCATCAATATATATATATATATATATATATATATATATATCGACTCTCTCGTTGAATTCGACGTATCAGGTCAGTTGCTGGGAAACCGACAGCCGGATAACAGCACATGAGATTTGATTATAGTGCTGAAGGTTTTATTCAGGACCATCCACAGTTATAGAAGGGCCGAATACAGTACCTACCACAGGGTTCCCAAACAGCCCTCCGCAGGTTTTTGAATTCAAGTTGTCCTTCTCCTAGACCAGTTGCCATCCAAGGCTATAGAACCCAGTCTCCTATTTTGCTATTTACCCATAGCTGATTCACACCTTTCCCAAGGGTATTAGCACGTAAGTGAATGTAATAGGTATATATATATATATATATATATATATATATATATATATATATATATATATATATATATGTATGTATATAATATGTATGTAGAGGCACAGGTTATATATATATATATATATATATATATATATATATATAACCAAATATGCACACACACACACACACACACACACACACACATATATATATATATATTTATATATATATATATATATATATATATTTCCAATAATAAAAAATACCATTCTTAAAAGAGTAGTCAATACAGAGTGGAGCAATTATAATTATTTATTCTATATTCATCACTTGATACGACACCAGATATATATTAAGGCATTTTTATGATCATTTATAGATACAAATACTTAAGGAAATGTTCTATTTATAATAAACAGTATTAACGACATTTACCGGCCTGAATGTCCGAGAAACGTTCCTAGAATATACCCGTAAATAAATCGAACCCGTATCCTATACAGAACCATCATATAAAATTGTCGGACTTAGTATCCTATATATATATATATATATATATATATATATATATATATATATATATATATATATATATATATATATATATATATATATATATATATATATATATATATATATATATAGTCATCATCTAAAATGTCCTTTCTGGAAACCAGGAAAATAGAAACTGAATTAGTTTACTGGGATTTTTTTGGATATTAAATATGTTGTGGGATGGACAATTATCCCATTCTGTTAGAAGATTTAGACAATTTTCCTGTTACACCCGGTATATATATATATATATATATATATATTGATAATATTAGTTGTCAATATATATATATGTGTGTGTGTGTGTGTATGTGTTTGTGTGTATACATATATATATGTGTGTGTGTATACATATATATATATGAGTTGACAGTGACGCTGTCATATTTAAAAACGCTTCAGCCATGATTTTTGAGCAGTTTTACCTATAAATAT
>CAHIKZ030005496.1:1005000-1027500 GCA_903632075.3 Acanthosepion pharaonis | reverse complement strand
CGGACAGGTCTGACACACACGCCGGCTAACAAGGGCTCTGGTGAAAATCCGGCGGTTTCTGGTCGTCCCTGTCTCTGCGTCTGTGGGAACCCGCGGCAAGCAAGAACGTTATCCGAGTAGGCCTGGGTACCCTACTTCTGTAATTTATCCCAAGAATCTTCTTCTCATAACAGGAAGAAGCCGGCTCAATCCGCCCAGGGTGAATGCCGCATCAATACAGTAGTAAGGCAGTGGACAACTTGGAGAGGAGATAACTGATATATGATATCCATTAGACATGGCACTAGAAAAGTCTACTACAGCGAACGAAATAAAGGGTTCAGGAACGTACTACAGCCGAAACTTTGTGATAACAAAGATGAAGAAAATAGTCCGAATAATGTAAATAGTGTACATAATACCTCATCTCAGAAATATAGACAGATACTGAAAGGCCGAAACGTTGTAATAAACATGGCAACAAATATGAGGACAATAGTCCGAATAATGTAAATAGTGTACATAATACCTCATCTAAGGAATATACACAGATACTGAAGAGCCGAAACGTTGTAATAAATATGGCAACAAATATGCTGACAAGTGTCCAAATAATGTAAACAGTGTAAATCATACCTCATCTCAGAAATATAGACAGATACAGAAGGGCCGAAATGTTGTAATTATTATGGCAACAAAGATGAGGACAATAGTCCGAATAATGTAAATAGTGTTCATTATGAAGAACTTGGTAATCCGATTAAATAGGCCAAATTCTTGTCCCCCTCTCCCAATACTAAGTATGATTGAAAGAAATATTAAATAAACCCTCTCTAAACTCGACCATGTCTCTCAAAGCACCCCTCATTACCCCCTCTGTTAAATTACAAAAACTTACATTACCCATTAAAAGTATGAATTTTCATTTCATTTCGTTTCGTTTCGTTTCATCTTTTGGAAGTGCTATCTGATGATCCAGAGTCCTTTAAAATGGCTCTGGTGAAGTAAATTATTATAATGGAACCTTAAAGTGGTCTGGTTTTCTCTAATATATATATATATTGGCAGAAACGTTTCTTTTAAAGAAAAATTTAATTTTTTTTATTTAGTTTTTCCTGCGTTCTTACATTTTCTTTTGCCATTTGATTGTTTAAGATATATTTTCGCTCTGTGTTGTTTTTGAATAAAGAAGTGTCCAAAATCGCTTGGGACTATATCGTGCTAGACAATTTTTCTTGTCAGAATCTCTTTTACTTATTTATATATCTATCATTCGACCATGTTTTGAATATTTCTGCCACATCCTGTCTGGTGCTTCTGCTATATATTCCGTGATTCTTGGTAAAATCCAAAGAAGTACGTGCAGTGTTACTGGTCCTAACCTGGCATCTCGTCTACAGTCATTTTTCCACCGCTGTAATCCAGCTTCCCTGTGCGTTTATTTATTTATTTTTATAAATACTTTCATAATGATTGTTCTGATGAACTTTCCTATATACCACCAAAACTTTATGAATTTAAGCACCGTACTAGACTGGCGGCAAGGTCTCACTTTACAGCTGACTCAGATGAATAAATGACAGCATTTTTGAATTTTTCAGTTGTGTTGTCATATCCTTCTATGGCAACAAAAAATGACCATCACTGAAATTAAGTCCTACAGTAGAAGAGCCTTTGAAAACAATGCAGTGGAAAGGAAAGTTGTGAATAATGCAGAATGCTAAAAAGTCAGGAAAAACCTGTTCTCATTTTCGTATTACATCCTACCACTCTTCGGAAACGGTAAATGACGATGTTGACTCTTGATGGAAGCTTGGCTCTGGTGTGAAGAATTGAACTGCTTTTTAATAGGTTTCGCGTTGTATCTACAAGTTTTTAATTGTTTCTGCGAACCAAATAGCCAAGCTATTTATTAATTTAATGCCAGCAACACGTGCGCTGAATTGCTTCCATTAAGGAGCGCTAGGAATCAAACACGAAACATCGATTTATAAACGAATCTACACGTCTATCCGTTTAAGAATAATAATTGAAGATTCGAATTCTTACAGTGCATTTATGAATATTTAATTGTGGCAACAGCTGAGAGTTAAAAGCTTGGCGAAGTATCGCTCTAAGACGAGATTTGGCCTGAGACGTTAATGCTAATTGAAAAATGGTAAAAAAGAAACAAAATTGAAGAAAAATATTGATTGAATATCTTTGCCAGGTTGCAATATATTTTACAAAAGCGACATGTTTTTAATTTTGAAATTTTCTTTTTTTCTTCTTTTTCTCTTGTTTTTTTTTTTTTTTTTTGGCTTCTACTTTGAATAGTTTTTAAGAATTTTTCATACTTCAATGATGTTTCCATGCAATTCTAATCAATTTTAGACTTTGTAGCTGAAGAAATCTATCTGGAAACATTTTTAAAGACAATAACATTTACGTCTATTCCTATAGTAAAATACAGAATGCATTTTACATAGTTGCCATTCTTTGATGAATTTTAACATGTATTTCTATAGTAAAACCGTTGTTAATATATTTTTATAGTAAGGATTAGAGAAAATCTTTATAATAAAACTCATTAGTAATACCTTTTTATAGTAACAACGATTTATAATATGATTTCTATAATTAAAATAATACCATATACTTGCGTATCACCTAATCTTAGAAAACCTAATTTTGAAACTAATTTAACTACAGTAAACGGCGTAGCCAGAGCCAGCAGTCCATACTTCATTTTTAGATCCTATGTATGATGATAACCTCTCAAAATTAGATTCAAAATTAAGTCTTCAAAAGCCGCATGATACGTGAATATATATGTTGAAAATGCCTCTTTCTAGTAAAAATAATTGAGCATATATTTTTTAGTGTAAAACACATTGTCTATACGTTTTTATAGTAGAAATAAATGGATTGCATCCTTAGAGTAAAAATAATTCGCAATACATTTTTAATATAATCATCCATAATGCTAAAATCAATGCAATTTTATAGTAAAATCATTGACAATGAATTTTTATAGTAAAATCATTTACAATGCATTTTTATAGTAAAATCATTGACAATGAATATTTATAGTAAAATCATTTACAATGCATTTTTATAGTAAAATCATTGACAATCAATTTTCATAGTAAAATCATTTACAATGCATTTTTATAGTAAAATCATTGACAATGCATTTTATAGTAAAATCATTTACAATGCATTTTTTATAGTAAAATCATTTACAATGAATTTTTATAGTAAAATCATTTACAATGAATATTTATAGTAAAATCATTGACAATGAATTTTTATAGTAAAATCATTTACAATGCATTTTTATAGTAAAATCATTGACAATGAATTTTCATAGTAAAATCATTTACAATGCATTTTTATAATAAAGTCATTGACAATGAATATTTATAGTAAAATGATTTACAATGCATTTTTATAGTAAAATCATTTACAATGCATTTTTATAGTAAAATCATTTACAATGCATTTTTTATAGTAAAATCATTTACAATGCTTTTTTATAGTAAAATCATTTACAATGCATTTTTTATAGTAAAATCATTTACAATGCATTTTTTATAGTAAAATCATTTACAATGCATTTTTATAGTTAAATCATTGACAATGAATATTTATAGTAAAATCATTGATAATGAATTTTCATAGTAAAATCATGGACAAGGCATTTTCATAGTAAAATCATTGACAATTTATCATAAAAATCTTGGCAATGTATACTTATAGCAAAAATCATTGGCTAATACATTTTATAGCAATAACATTGGCAATGCATTTATACAGACTAACTCATTGGCCATTATATTTAATCATAAAGTTATTGGCAATGCATTTTATAGTAATAAACATTGTTTAAGCCGTAAAGGCCATTACCAATACATTTTTATAATAAATTATTAAGTAATGCATTTTTATGTTAATAATCATTGTCAATAGTTTGTTTTTTATATTAAAAATCATTGGCAATGGATTTTTATATTAAACAACATTGTCAATGGATTTTTATATTGAAAATCATTGACAATGGATTTTTATATTAAACAACATTGTCAATGGATTTTTATATTAAAAATCATTGCCAATAGTTTTTTTTTTATATTAAACATCATTGCCAATGCATCTTTATATTAAAAAGAATCGCCAATAGATTTTTATATTAAAAAACATTGTTAATGGATTTTTATATTAAAAACCATTGGCAATAGATTTTTATAGTAAAATCATTGGCAATGGATTTTTATGATAAAAATAATTGGTAATCCATTATTATAGCAAAAATCACTGGCATCAATTTTTATAGTAAAAATCATTGGCCATTGCTTTTCTGTAATAAAATCTAATAATCACTGTTTTCTAATAATTGATATTTAAATTTCTATAGTAAAACAATCTCTATAGTAAAAATTATTTATTGTTGTCTTGCGTAATGGAGACCATTGTCCAACACAAGTCTGGAATAAATTCATTATCAGTGCAATTTCTGTAGTAAAATCGCTTTTCCATTTTGTGTCATTCGTCCATGATAAATAGCGACAAAAGTAAGACCCGCCTCACTCTGCTTGATGACACAATTCGAAGATGGTTTGATTTGGGAACGTCTGAGATAAACGAAGTGACTGGAAAGAGACAGCGGGTTGGTAACGTGGGGTGGGGGTTCGCTCTGTTTGAATTTTGTCTGAGAAGCCAAGGGAATGAGGAAGTAAAACCAACAAGCGGGTTTATTTTTAGAAACAAAGAAAAAAAATCGTCTGGTATGAACCAAAAGTGAACAGAAATCTTCTAAGAGAGAGAAGGACGCCACGGAGACGAGATTGGAAAGTGTACTTTAAATTTTTTTTTTTTTTTGTCACTGTCGCCATTTTTGAAAATGGATCGATAGAACCTATTTTCATCAGGGTATATTAGTAGAGATTAAACTCATTGCAACCCGCCAAACAGCGACAATAATAATAATAATAATAATAATAATAATAATAATAATAATAATGACTCCCATGACTTATTTTAATTCTATAAATATTTCCATGGTAATAGTTCTGAGTAACTCTCGTCTGTCGTACCAACACTTTACGAATTTAAACGCTTTACTGAAATTTCTACGACACAAAGAAAAGAGGGCTCGGAAAATCTAATACTCACAGGATTGATAGAGGAAAAAAGAACAGGGCGTTAGCAATTAGATGGCGGAACAGGGTCTGGGAGAAATAACGAAAAGACAAATTTACTAAGAGCTACAAGGGACAGGAAGATGTAGAGGGCCATGATCAACTACGACCTTAAGAGACAAGGCACATAAAGGAATATTAGATTGGCGGCAAGGTCTCATCATTTTACAACTCAAATAGTTAGCTGTAACCGTAAGTTCTATGCTAACAGTTTCTTCTCTCGCACTTCTCGCTTGTGGAACTCTCTCCTGTCTTCTTGCTTCCTAATCAACTTTGATTTTCAAAAATTTAAATGCAATGCCAATCGTTATCTTCTCTCTTCTCAATTCCAGTTCTTTTAGTGTCTCTCTCTCTTTAATAAGACCTTCTTTTCCTAATACAATCTAACTCTCCGTAACCCCTTGTGTCTCAGTGGTTGTATTCCCTTGCTTGGGGGAGAATCATTAAAAAAAATGACTGAAGTTGTTAACATCTATATTTTTTTTTCTTCATGAATTAAAATGGGTTACAGCAGGGTTTCCCAAATTGGGCGTTATCGCCCACCAGTGGGCGATTCCAACTGTTGGGCGGGCGACGAGAACTGAACAGGAAATGGTGGGCGATTGGAAATTTTATGAGCGATATAGGATTTTGAGTATTAAAAAGTTATTTCAACATATGCAACCCGACAAAATTATTCAAAAGAGATATGCAAAGAACCTGCATAACACAACCCCCCATCAAAAAAAAAAAAAAAAAAGAAAAAGAAAAGAAAGGGGCGGATAATTGGGAATAACTCTATCACATTATTAGATATATAAATATCCCCGCAAACAACGTATATTTCGTTGTTTTCTGTGGTTTTAAGAGTGGTCATTAACATTCAAATTGTTCTTCAGATGAAATAACATTTTTCGGATGTAAATCAGTTTAGAGAAACAAGAACAACAAAAAAAATATTCGCTGAATTTTTATTAGTTACTAGTTGTACGTATTTTTGCAACTATATATATATACAGGGTGTCTGAAAAAATGTACTCACACTTTGAATGATGAGAAAACCTTTATTTATGAACATAGAGTGAAATGGAATAGCTTCGAATACAGAAGAAAAAAGTAATTGAAGAATCATGTTCGCAAATGTTTAAATTGATGACCATTATTGTCCAGACAACGCTGATAGCGCGCACCAAGGGATTCGCAAACGACACGAAACAGGTCATTAGGAATATCGCGACATTGTATTTCAATTTCCAATTTCAATGCATCAATTGTTCTCGGTTTGGTGCGATAAATATTGTCTTTGAGATATCCCCACAAAAAGAAGTCCATGCGCATGAGGTCTGGGGAACGTGCAGGGTATTCAATGGTACCCCTTCGTCCAATCCATATGTCTGGAAAAGCTGTATCGATGTGAGCTCGTACATCGTGATGGTAGTGGGGAGGTGCTCCATCTTGCTGAAAGTAAATCTCGCCGTCATCACCAAACATCTCTGAAAATTGTGGACCTACAAACTCTTGAAGCAAGTTGAGGTAACTCTCCCCAATGACAGTTCCGTTAAAAAAAAGGTCCTATGATGCCCAATGTGGATATTCTACAACACACTTTAACTCCTGGTAAGTTTACATGGTGTTCAAGTGTTACATGAGGATTTATAGGACCCCAGTACGTGCAATTATGGCGATTAATGGAGCCATTTAATTTAAAGGTTGCCTCATCACTCCACACAATTTTGTGTGGAAACCCTGCATCTTCTGCACATTTTGCCAGGTACCATTCACAGAATTGAACTCTCCGGTCAGGATCGTCTTCATTGAGAGTATGGATCAGTGTTAGAATATAGCATTTCGAGTGCAGACGCTTCATGATGCGATAGACACTATCTTTTGAGATGTAGGTTTCCCGACCAGTTTGTCGAAGTGATTTCTGTGGTGATCGAAGGAATGTTTCCTGCACCTGCTTTTCTTTTCCAGGGATCGTGGATGTCCGTGGTCGTCCAGAACGTTTCTTGTTGACGTTCTGGACGGTTCCATCTGCTTCAGATTTGTCTCTGATGCGAGCAATGGTCCGGCGCGTTGGTGGCGGTTTTGCGAATTCCCTTCTGAATCGTCTTGGCACTTCAATGGCGTTTTCGGTCTTCCAGTAACATTTCAGGACAAACTTCCTCTCTTCCAAACTAAGTTGTTTTCCTGCCATGCTGTGATTAATTAATTACACCTGCATAAAAAGCAAAAAAAGCAGTTAAAGTGTGAGTACATTTTTTGAGACACCCTCTCTCTCTCTCTCTCTCTCTCTCTCTCTCTATATATATATATATATATATATATATATATAATATAAACTTGACGATAAAACCACATTATATATATAGTTTGCAATGATCATGTTTGCTTACGTTTGTTCTTTAATAGGGTAGCAGCATTAGTAAGAATTATCTCCCTTTGGTATTTTTTACTGCACCTTGTCAGTTCTACAGAAGGATGCTTAGGATATCATGGACCGAGCGCGAGAACAACGGTGAGATCTTAGAGAGGTTACAAACAAGAAGGAGGCTTATACTTTGTTACGGTTTTTTGTGTATATTATATATAACTAGTGAGCGAGTCAAAATGACTTATTTCCCTTTATAGTCTACCAATACAAAGTTGACCAATTAGAAGTCGCACAACACTGTATCCGTCGTGTATAAAGGCGGCCATCTTTGTTTACCTACCGGAATGACCAGAGCCAACTTGTGAGGCGAACATGACAGACGGAAGAACTACGCTCTGCTGCGATATCCACTGCAAACCTAAAGTACGCTTTCCTACTGTCTCCGAAATATTCACTGCCAACCTCTGGATTCTATACTCGAGGACGACCGTCATGAAAATGTCTAACATACTTAACATCAGGAAGAGGCAGCTAAAGTCTCTGGAACACATAATGAGGAAGGACGGCCTGGAGAAAACGATACTCACGGGTCGAATAGTGGTCTGGGAGAAGTGGCAGAGGGAAGGAACTTGTTGAGAGCTGCAAGATAGAGGGGGAGGTGGAGAGCCATGAACGACAACGTCCTGAAAGGACACGGCACATAGAAAGAAGTAAACCGATAGCATCGCAGTTGATGGTTGCGAACGGGTGCTATTTTGGTACCCGGTCCGGATGCACTCGCTGGGGGCCACCCAACATTAACTTACTTTGTTTCACATCCTGCTAGTTCAGGGCGGCAAGAAGATACAAGAGCTTCTCTGTCTTTTGGCTAAGATCAAAGTGCAGTATCTGTTCTTATCAGCTTAATTTGATTCTCTCTCTCTCTCTTTCTGTCTCTCCCTCTCTCCATTACTATCTTCCCTTTCTATCTTTATTTTATTTTCTCACTGAAACCAAGTAGAGTCTTTTCCCATCACTTTCACGCTACCGAAGCGGAACAGTCCACCATTTATGAGGTCCTGGCATGACGTAATGGTCGTGCGAACTAACAGAGTTCTTATGGCTTCTGAACTTGATCGATTATAGATAAAAATACGGGCATGTGTATTCTTGATGGATGACTGGGGTGTAGAATAAATATCCCGTACGGTTTTTCGGATATTGTTGTTTTCTTGTTAGGGCCAGAAATAAAGACACAAGAAAGGAATTGAATTGAACAAATATATTAAGAGAAACAATAATACAAACATATACAAACGGAAGTTCTACAGCAAGAATGTTCGGTCTGACTGCTTCACCCTTCCAAAAGGCAGTACCTGCTCCTATATATAGCTGTGAGAGTTCATGCGTGCGTGGGTAAATTACCATAACAGATATAAATCAGGTATGAGAAGACCAAGAACAACAATATAATACCAATACATGACAGACAGCAGCAGTTGCAGCCTAATCAGCGGACTGGTTAGGTTTAAGGTTCCAAGTTTACGTGCATCCAGTGGAAATGAGCGAGCAATAACTGAGCCGTTATCCATTACACTAGACGCACATAGATGTTAAGATGTCAGCAATATCCGTGCTGGGATTATAGTCAAGCTTGCACAACACCGCAACGACTCACGCAAACAGAGATTAGTCAGAGTGTTCCTTCTTCTGTTGGGTCAGCGATGAGCAACTGAACAGAAAATAGAAGGCGATTGGATTTTTCAACATATGCTACCCGATAAAAATATTCAAAGGAAATCTGTAAATTAACAAACGAAACAAAACAAGTGACTAATTGGAAGTAACTATGTCTCATTCCTAGATAAGATATAAATATCCTGGCAAGCAAGGAATATTTTTATATTTGCTATAGTTTTGACAACAGTCATTAACATTCAAATAGTTATTCAAAAGAAATAACATTTTTTGTGGGGGGGGATAACTCACATAAGGTTAGACCAAGGAAAACAAAAGAAAATAGAGATTTTTCCCTTCATTACACGCAACTAAAATTGATTCATCTACTATTTATGAGGTATTGGCAGAGCGTAACGGTCGTGCGAACTAAGTTGTTATGGTTCCGGATCTTAATTAATTATAGATGTTAACACGTACATGTATATTCTTGATGAATGACTGGGGACTAGAGTAAATATCCCGTATGGCTTTTCGGATATAAATCAGATAAGGGAAGACTAAGAACAACGGACTAATAAGCGTAAATCAAAACATGACAGACAGCAGCCGCAATTGCAACATAATCAGCGGGCAGGTTAGGTTTAAGGCTCCAAGTTTACTTGCATTCAGTGGAAATTATCGAACAAATAATTGAGAAGACTAAGAACAACAAACTAATAAGCAAATATCAAAACATGACAGACAGCAGCCGCAGTTGCAACCTAATCAGCGGGCAGGTTAGGTTAAAGGCTCCAAGTTTACTTGCATTCAGTAGAAATGATCGAACAAATAACTGAGCCGCTATCCATTAAACCAGACGCATATAGATGTTAAGATTTCAGCAATGTCCATGCTGGGATTATAGTCAGGCTTGCACAACACCGAAACGACTCATGCAAAGAGATTAGTCAGAGGTTTCCTTCTTCTGTTGCGTGAGCGATGAGCAACAGAACAAAAAATGGAATGCGATTGGATTTTTCAACATATGCTACCCGACAAAAAATATTCAAATGAGATCTGCAAAGAACCTGTATTTTATAATAATAATAATAATAATAATAAAAACATTAATTGGAAATAACTGGGTCACATTCCTAGATAATATATAAATATCCTGTCAAACAAGGAATATTTTTGTATTTGGTATAGTTTTGACAAGGGCCATTAACATTTAAATAGTTATTCAAAAGAAATAACATTTTTGGGGGAAATAACTCACATAAGGTTAGACCAAGGAAAACAAAAAAAAAAATAGAGATTTTTCCCCTCATCACACGCAACTAAAACGGATTAGTCCACTATTTATGAGGTATTGCCAGAGCGTAACGGTCATGCGAACTAAGTTGTTATGGCTTCTGATCTTAATTAATTATAGATGTTAACACGTGCATGCATATTCTTGATGAATGACTGGGGACTAGTTTAAATATCCCGTACGGTACCACAGATTACCTCTTCATCTGAGAAGCATATTCCCTAGGGACTAACACCTTGAACATCTCTCTCTCTCTCTCTCTCTCTCTCTCTCTCTTGATAAGCAGGAGTTTTAGACGAGTATCGTAACCAAGTGTCAAGTGGACGGATTTTTATGTTTCAAGAATGGGCCAGCCAAGACTGTTGATACCTGGGAATAAATGTCTGTCTCCGCGGACTAGGTTATCCGACCAGAAGGTATTTCTAATCGAAACCTTATGGTCTGTGCTGCTCTTATCAAATCTTCTCACCCTGTCACGCATATTTGGCTGTGATAGTGGCGAGTAGACCCTGGACTTTCACCTATATCAGACCTCACGTGGAACACATATATCCGATCCATTACTAAATATGCTGGGGAAATGGCCAGTTCATTGTACCGCGCCAGTAAGTATCTGACTCCTACTATTATACTCTAAGATTGAGACCAGACCAAAAATGGAGTATTGCTACCATATTTGGGGTGTAGCTACTCAGTCTTCATAGAGGTATTATATACTAATAATAATAATGATAATTGGATGGGAATTTTGAGGAGAGTGGCGAGGCCTTAAGGAGTCTTGCTGGGATATAATAATAATAACAATAATAATAATAATAATAATAATAATAATAACCCTATTATCACTGTGCATGTACCTCCCTTCGTTGATTCGCACAACCGTTACGCCCTGCCAGTACCTTGCAAATAATGGACTAGTCTGTTTTGAAGTCGTGGAAGGAGAGGAAAAGGCATTACTTGGTTTCAGTGAGAAAAAGAAAGAAAGAAAGAAAGAAAGAAAGAAAGAAAGAAAAAAGAAAGAAAGAAAGAAATAAATAAAGAAAGAAAGAAAGAAGTATTTAAAGTCTGTTCCAGTGAAAGGGAAAAAGTTGTCAGTTTCAGATCTTTTCATTTGTACCCACTTCTTAAAATGACGTTCATATTTATGATTGCGATATTTTTGTTAAAGTTGTTAAGATCAAATAATTAAGTAAGCGACACGAAGATCTCTACAGATATTTTATTTCGTAGAACTCACAATGAACACATATAATCATTGACTTTAAAATAAAAATAAAAAAAAAATCATTAGAAAATTCAAATAGGAAAACGGTAAAAATTTGACTGGTATTTCTAGTAATAATGATAACTGAGGAGAGTTGTGACGCTGTCAGGAGATTTGCTGTTATTTGATAATAATAATAATAATAATAATAATAATAATAATAATAATAATAATAATCCCTTGTAGCACATGCCTTAAAGAAATACAAAAATTGTACTCATAGGTACAGCACACACCTTACGAATGGCTTTATGTAAATATGTGTGATTTTTTTTTTCAAAATTGCTCTATAGAAAATGCCATGATGCCATTGCTTACCTTAGATCTCTGATTGGGACCCGGAAAGAAATGAGTATACACCAGAAATCAAATGAAATAGAACAACAACAACAACAACAATAATAATAATAATACCTGGAAGTCCATGCCTCAAAGAAATACAAAAAATTGTACTCACAAGTACAGCCCACACCTTACGAAGGGCTTTATCTATGTAAATATGTGTGATTTATTTTTTTCAAAATTGCTCAATAGAAAATATCATGATGCCATCGCTTATCTTAGATCTCTGGTTGGGACCCGGGAAGAAATGAGTATACACCAGAAATCAAAGGAAATAGAACAACAACTGCAACAACAACAATAATAATAATAATAATAGTTGGAGCCTAGAATTGATTGGAAACTGAAGGTTTTATTCTTCAAGCACAGGACAAATGCTTGCTAAGTAGAAATTACCAAACACACATACTGAGAAATTGTGTTAGCCCAAAATGCAGATTCTGTGATTAATATCCAGGAACAATTGATCGTCTTGTATCAGGTTGCGTGGTATTGGCACCGACTGAATATAAAACACGACCCAACAGAGTTGGGCCAATATCTGAACTGGGGAAATCTGAAACACTTATGGAAAAGAAACTGCAAGAAATTAGTATGAACACCATCCAGACTATGTTATGCAGATAGGACCTGTAACAATCTTATGGTATTTTACAATACACACAGAACAAATAAAGCTAATCGCCCTAACATCGTGATTAAAGACGAAGTGTGCCTCCTTATTGGCATTCCAGTCCCCGCAGACTGCAATGTGCTTTTGAAGATCTTCAAAAAACTATCAAAATACAAGGACCTTGAAATCGAAATCTCAGAAATGTGGCGCATGAGGACATTAACAATTCTACTTGTAGTTGGAGCCCTCAGACTGACTGGAAAATATTCCAATAGACTCATTAAAAGAAACCCTGGTAGCCCATGCCTTACAGAAGTACAAAAAAAATAGGATGAATAATTACAGCCCATAATTTACGAAGAGCTTTAATGTAAAATAGATTCGATTTTTTTTTTTCAAAATTGCTCAATAAAAAAATGTCATGATGCCATTTCTGACCTTAGGTCTCTGGTTGGGACCCGGAAAGAAATGAGTATACACAAGAAATTAATGCAAATAAAACAACGACGACATTAATAATAATAATAATAATAATAATAATAATATACACTTAAACAGAACAATCAAAGTTAATCGCCCTGACATCGTAATTAGAGACTGCAAAGATGAAATGTGCCTCCTTATTGATATGGCAGTCCCTGCAGAATGCAATATATATTTTGAAGATCTTCAAAAAACTGTCAAAATACAAGGACCTTGAAATCGAAATCTCAAAAATATGTTGCATAAGGACATTAAAAATTCCAGTTGTAGTTGGAGTACTCGGATTGATTGTAAAATATTCCAGTAGACTCATTGAAGAAATCATGCCTTAAAGAAATACAAAAAAGAAAAAATGTACACACAAGTACAGTTCACACCTTACGAAGGGCTTTATATATGTAAATACGTGTATATATTATTTTTTTTTTTTCAAAATGGCTCAGTGAAAAATGTCATGGTGCCAATTCTGAGATTAGATCTCTGGTCGGAACCTGGAAAGAAATGAGTATACACCAGAAACCAAAAGAAATAATAATAATAATAATAATAATAATAATAGTTGGAGCCCTCGGATCGATTGTAGAAGGTTCTAATGGACTCACTGAAAGAATCCCTGATAGCACACGCCTTAAAGAAATAAAAAATTGTACCCACAAGTACACCTCGCATATTACGAAGAGCTTTATTTATGTAAAATGTGTGTGATATTTGTTTGTTTGTTTGTTGTTTTTTTTTTGTTTTTTTTGTTGTTGTTTGCAAAAATCCGTGGAAAATGTCATGAAGCCATTTCTGCACTTAGGTCTCTGGTTGGGACCCGCAAGCAAATGTGTGTAGAACAGAAATGAAAAGAAATAATAATAATAATAATAATAATAATAATAATAATAATAATAATAATTTTGGAGTGATATAACAAATAATAATATTAATATTAATAAGGAGTAAAAACGTCTTATCAAAATATTAAGCGTATCTGACATTTTCTGTGATAAATGAGAACCAGAAAGAAAGAATATCTTTAATTAAGGGGGTGGGGAACAAAACAAAGAAACTCGACATAAGAGTAACAATCTATCGATTATAATGGCATGTACGCAGTGGAAAGAAAATGGATAAAGATATTAAATTGCGAAAGTAAAGAAAAGAAAAGAAAAGCCATGACGGAAACCAAATATAAACCTAATCTCGAAGACGTTGATTCATTCGCAATGAACTTTAGATTATTCTTTTTTTAATGGCACCAGGGTTTCTGGGAAGTGGAGCCAAAAAGACAGCCTGCGCCCATTCATATCTGCTCAAACAAGTAGTTTACATGGGAATAGCAAACTGGCATTATAGACGTGCGCAAACAAAGTGGGTCGTTCATAAACATACACAAAAGAGAATATTTATTAAATACAAGAAGCACTTGGAGAAAAAAAAAGAATGATTGTGTTGCTCCATTCTTTTAAAAGGATGTTCTGCATGTCTAAGCTGAAAAATAATCATAATAAAGATAGAAAGAGAAACGGCAGAGAAGCGAGCCAAGTTTCACAGCAACCTCCTTTATCCGAAATTCAGATTATTATTATTATTATTATTATTATTATTATTATTATTATTATTTCTTTCCTGGTCCTGCCCAAGGACCTAAGTTTAGAAATGGCATCATGACACTGACAAAAAAAAAATTACATAGATAAAGCCCTTCGTAAAGTGTGGGCTGTACTTGTCAGAACAATTTTTTGTATCTCTTTAAGGCATGGACTTCCAGGAATCCCTTCAACTAGTCTACTGGAATCTTTTCCAACCAATCCTAGGGCTCCAACTACAACAGGGATTGTTGATGTTACCATATGCCAAATTTTCGAGATTTCAAGGTGTTTGTATTTCAAAGATACATTGCAGTCAGCAGGGACTGCTATATCAATAAGGAGGCATTTTTTTTTCATTATTATTATCATTATTATTATTTTATAACCGTTTCCCCCCAAGCAAGGTGGGAAGCCACTAGCACGCAAGGCGTTACAGAGATTTGGTGCGAGAGCAAATAGGAGTGATAGAGGAAAGGATGAAGAGAAGGATAGAGGATAGATCAGGGCATCTGGAGACGTCGATTGACATTATATTTGAATAGTTGGAGATTATAGCTATCAGGGAAACAGGAAAAGGGGAGGGAGTTCCACAGGCGTGACGTGTGAGACATGAAGCTATTGAAGTAGAAGAGACGGCTACATTTAACAGTTTCGACAGTGAAAGGATGAGAGTGAGATGCCAGCCTAGTAGAACGCTTAAATTCATGGCGTCTGGGAAGCAGCAAAAGCAGCTCCTCGGAGCAGTTACCGTGGAAGTATTTGTAAAAAAAGATAGAGGGAGGCGATGGTACGGTTGTGCGTTATTCTTCCCGATTTGTTTCTTAATTTTGGAAACTTGATATTTGAATAAATAATTAAATGAACCATAGCTCCCTCTGTTTCATTTCAAAAGACTTAGAGATTTAAAGGGCAACTGAACTCCCATTTGACCATATTTAGTGAAAATTTCGGAAAAATTGAGAACTTTTGATCTTTTTAGATATCCAAATTTTAATTATTGTTTCTAAATTTTGGACACTACTGTATATTTCAAAATGGGTTCTAATCAATCCGGCATATTTTTATAACTTCAAATATAATTTTAAAGGATACACGTATCTGAGTAAGTGTTCCATTTATTTATTAAACAGTATATTTATTTGTTTTCACCTACCGGCCTGAATGTTCGAGAATTTTTATTAAAGATGTATAAGCAGCAGTAGAACAAGTAAAAATGAAAACTGTTAACATGCAAATTAGCCAGAACTAAAAACATATATTTCCATATTTAAATCCACCCAAACTTTCATTCCCTCTAATGCTTCCATATCTAGTGATATAGCAAATACTAAAAAGCATCTAAATTCATTGCAAATGATTTTACTATAGGAATGCATTAGAAATGATTTGAAACTATGAACCTTTTACTAGGATTTAAAACAAATCCATCCAAACATTAATGATTCCATATTTGATATAGCAAATACTAAAAAACATCGATAGAAATTCATTGCTGATTTTACTTAGGAATGCATTAGAAATGGAACCTGCTCTTTTATGGAACCTGGAATATTATGGCTAGGATTTATGAAACAAATCCATCCAAACTTTCATTCCCTCTAATGATTCCATATCTAGTGATATAGCAAATACTAAAAACATCGATAGAAATTCATTGCAAATGATTTTACTAAAATGCATTAGAAATGATTTTACTAGCTATTTAGGAACCTGAATATTATGGCTAGGATTTATGAAACAAATTCCAAACTTTTCATTCCTCTAAAGATTCCATATCTAGTGATATAGCAAATACTAAAAACATCGATAGAAATTCATTGCAAATTTTTTACTATAGGAATGGAAATGATTTGAATACTAGCTGGAACCTAATATTATGGCTAGGATTTATGAAACAAATCCACCCAAACTTTCATTCCCTCTAATGATTCCATATCTAGTGATATAGCAAATACTAAAAAATATCGATAGAAATTCATTGCAAATGATTTTACTATAGGAATGCATTAAAAATGATTTGAATCCTAGCTATGGAACCTGAATATTATGGCAAATCCATCCAAACTTTCATTCCTCTAATGATTCCATATTCAGTGATATAGCAAATACTAAAAACATCGATAGAAATTCATTGCAAATGATTTTACTATAGGAATGCATTAGAAATGATTTGAATCCTAGCTCTTTATGGAACCTGAATATTATGGCTAGGATTTATGAAACAAATCCATCCAAACTTTCATTCCTCTAATGATTCCATATCTAGTGATATAGCAAATACTAAAAACATCGATAGAAATTCATTGCAAATGATTTTACTATAGGAATGCATTAGAAATGATTTGAATACTAGCTCTTTATGGAACCTGGAATATTATGGCTAGGATTTATGAAACAAATCCATCCAAACTTTCATTCCCTCTAAAGATTCCATATCTAGTGATATAGCAAATACTAAAAACATCGATAGAAATTCATTGCAAATGATTTTACTATAGGAATGCATTAGAAATGATTTGAATACTAGCTCTTTATGGAACCTGGAATATTATGGCTAGGATTTATGAAACAAATCCACCCAAACTTTCATTCCCTCTAATGCTTCCATATCTAGTGATATAGCAAATACTAAAAACATCGATAGAAATTCATTGCAAATGATTTTACTATAGGAATGCATTAGAAATGATTTGAATCCTAGCTCTTTATGGAACCTGGAATATTATGGCTAGGATTTATGAAACAAATCCATCCAAACTTTCATTCCCTCTAATGATTCCATATCTAGTGATATAGCAAATACTAAAAACATCGATAGAAATTCATTGCAAATGATTTTACTATAGGAATGCATTAGAAATGATTTTACTATAGAAATGCATTAGAAATGATTTGAATACTAGCTCTTTATGGAACCTGGAATATTATGGCTAGGATTTATGAAACAAATCCATCCAAACTTTCATTCCCTCTAATGATTCCATATCTAGTGATATAGCAAATATTAAAAACATCGATAGAAATTCATTGCAAATGATTTTACTATAGGAATGCATTAGAAATGATTTGAATACTAGCTCTTTATGGAACCTGGAATATTATGGCTAGGATTTATGAAACAAATCCATCCAAACTTTCATTCCCTCTAATGATTCCATATCTAGTGATATAGCAAATATTAAAAACATCGATAGAAATTCATTGCAAATGATTTTACTATAGGAATGCATTAGAAATGATTTGAATACTAGCTCTTTATGGAACCTGGAATATTATGGCTAGGATTTATGAAACAAATCCATCCAAACTTTCATTCCCTCTAATGATTCTATATCTAGTGATATAGCAAATACTAAAAACATCGATAGAAATTCATTGCAAATGATTTTACTATAGGAATGCATTAGAAATGATTTGAATACTAGCTCTTTATAGAACCTGGAATATTATGGCTAGGATTTATGGAATCAGGTAACCATATCGAATTTTTTAATAAGACCTCATTCTAAACACTTTCCTCTGATATCCATTTCTTTTAAACATTATAGTTAATAAGTATGATTTCAATCATCTGTACATACATACATGCATATATATATATATATATATATATATATATATATATATATATATATATATATATATATATATATATATATATATATATATATAATGTATGTTTATTTTTCAATAAATCCATGCCATCAGATGATTGTCGTGTAGACTTTCGTTGGCTGAAACTCGAAGAAGCATTTTTTTAAAAAAATAAATATAGTATATCAGATAGGATCAGTTAACAGTAGCAATTTGCCCATACCAGCAAAATGCAGCAGCCTGTGGCATTAACTTTTCTTTGGATTGTGAATTAACAGCCAATATGTTGTGTTAGCAACAAAGATAAGGATAATCATCCAAATGTAAATCACATAAAAAAAAAAAGAATGAGCAATTATTTTCTGTCCTTTCAAAGTTAAATATTTTAGGTGCCATTCGAATCATTTCATCTTTCATGGCTATCAGGGTCGGCATCTTATTCATCCACAAATCAACTGGTTCCCATAGTGACCATGCATCAGAAGATGTGGGCATTTTCTTCCACACTTTTTCAATTGTTTTCATTAACGGTTCAATATCCGTAGCCTGCTCGATCGAATTTAACTGATTCTTAAAAAAAAAGAATTTAAATAAATATAAGATAGAAAGAGTTGAAATTTCTATTGCACATAATGAAGAAAGAGGGCTTAGATAATTTAACACTCACAGGGCTTTGAAGGCAAGAGGGATAGAGGAAAATAGTGAATAACCTACCAAATGAGATTGTGAAAATTTGGGACACTTGATACTTGAGAAAAAATCATGCTATTTGTTTACATTTAGTGAAAATTTCAGAAAAATAGGACATATATATATATATATATATATATATATATATATATATTGATTTCGGGATGAAATCCGGTCTCAAATGAATGACAAACGCAGGAATGAAATATAGCAAATAAATTTATTGACGTAATAATACAATTGGTAATACGGTTAGTAGATCCAGAAATGCGGTTAGTAGCAATAATAATATATATACAGTCTGGGAAATTCAGTATTGAAGTAGGACTTCCTTTTGAGTCTACATGCTCGCAACTGGGACTCCTACAAAGCTCACACTATCACTGTATCACTTTCTTACTCCCGGGTATTCACCGGCAGCAGTAAAAGTACAGACTGGTCGAGTCCACTTGTATAAAAAGGGGTGGACCCCTTAACTTTTATATATATATATATATATATATATATATATATATATATATATATATATATAGTTTATGCAAAACTAGGTAATCCGCATGGGTAGACCCAAGGAGGATGATATCCGGAGAGCTCAATGTAAAATTCAGAGCAAATATGTTTGAATAAAAAACAGACCACTTTAAGGTTCCATGTAATAAGTTATTTCACCACAGCCCTTTTAAAGGGCTCTGGATCATCAGACTTTACTTCCAAAGGTTGAAATGAAAAATGAAAAGAAATTCACATGTGTGAATTTCTTTTCATTTTTCATTTCAATGGTGAAATAACTTATTACATAAAAACATGGTGAAATAACTTATTACATAGAACCTTAAAGTGGTCTGTTTTTATTCAAATATAATATATATATATATATATATATATATATATATATATATATATATATATATATATATGGTGTCCATAAAGTTCATGTGCACTTTAAAAATTATAACTTTATTTGTATTTGCGATAGAAATAATCTGTAAATAAAGTTTAATGTACCTAGTTTTAAGTATAGTTATTGAATAATTATTTAGCAAACAATTTGCCACAATTTTTAGATAAGTAAAAAAAATATTTTCTTTTTTCCAGAATCAATTTGATCCGTCACTACAACTGAGGAAAAAGTAAACTGTGTCCTTTGGTTGGCTGAACTGAAATCTACTATTGCTGTACAAAAAAAGTTTAGAATTGAATACAATAAAGAACCACGTCATAGGAACACTATTGCTAAATGGATGAAAAAATTTAAAAAAGACAGGCTCCGTCCATGAGAAGCCACGAACTGCAAAATATTATTACCCTGATGGAGGACGTGTGGAAACTTAAATAAAATTTCAATAAAACCTTAAGAAATATAGATTCACTTTTTTCTAATCCTTTCTAAAACCTTAAAAAAATATAGATGTATTTCTTTCTAATCCTTTTTACATAGATATATATAAAAGTGAGCATTGAAGTCAACTCTCATAGGCGACAGGCTGTTACATGCTGGACGCAATTGTTAGGCCGCGAATACAGGATTGTTTTTATTTCATAGGTGACTTTCGCTGGATTTCGCATCTAATTTCGATTATTTCCAAACATATTTCCAAGTTATACAAATTTTTTCGTACAAAAATAAAAAAAAAAAAAAAAACAGCGCCAAAAAATCACGTAAAAACTCGCCGTGAACAATCGCAGAAATGAAAAATTGGGAGTCCAAGATTTCAGGATTGCTATTTAATAGCCGTGAAAAAAACCCAACATTCGCGGCCTGACGATTGGGTCGAGCATGAAACAGCCTGTCGCCTCTCAGTGTTGACTTCAATGTTCACTTATATGTTTATATTTACATACGCTTTATCTCTGATATTGGGCACTTTATCCCATAAATATAGCACACCTTAAAACTATATATATTCATATATATATATATATATATATATATATATATATACTCACACATAGATAGATTAACATAGATAGATAGATAGATAGATAGATAGATAGATAGACAGAAGGAGATAGATAGATAGATAGATAGATAGATAGATAATAAACAGAAGCAGATAGACAGACAGACAGACAGATAGATAATAAACAGAAGCAGATAGACAGACAGACAGATAGATAGATAGATAGATAGATAGATAGATAGATGTAGACTGACGTGGATAGATAGATAGATAGATAGATAGATAGATAGATAGATAGATAGATAGATAGATGATAAACAGAAGCAGATAGATAGATAGACAGACAGACAGACAGACAGCTAGCTAGCTAGATAGATGTAGACTGACATAAACAGATAGATAGATAATGAACAGAAGCATATATATATATATATATATATATATATATATATATATATATATATATATATGTATATATATATATATATGTGTGTGTGTGTGTGTGTGTGTGTGTGTGTATATATATATATATATATATATATATATATATATATCCGCGTGTATGGGTGTGTGTAATCCATTATCCCCTTGTTACACTTGAAAGACAAGCTTAAAGACAACTCCAAAGATAATATGATCCCTCTGCCATCTTCTGAACCAACTGCCATGGGCAGTATTAAATGGAGAAACAAACCATCATAATGCTATTGGCATTTTCGAATCATCTCAGCTTAGCCCTCTGAGAGAGTTAGGATTGAATACAAAATCCACATTTAATATGCCATTTGCTTCATACAACAAGAACCTATTTAGGATTGGTTTCTCAGAAGGATAAGCACAGAACACTTCATTTCCTGTTCTTTATACTGTTCTGCCTTTACACGTCAAACCTGACATATGGATCCATTATATATATATATATATATATATATATATATATATATATATATATAAAAGACATTTTTATGTTTATACATTCTTTTTATAGATAGAAATACTGAAGTAAATGCTCTGTTTTATAATAAACAGTATTAATAACATTTGCAGGCCTGAATGTCCGAGAAATTGTCATCGAAAATTTTCGTTCTCCGACAGGAATCGAACCTCTATCCTATACGGAACCGTCATTTAGTTTGACGTGCCTTAACCGATTGAGCTACAGAGGAGCATTCGGTTAGCAAGGTCGATTTTACTGTATTTAAAATTCAATCTTCCATGAATCTCTCATGTACATTCACATCTGCTCAATGCGTATCCAAATGTAAAAAAATGACGTCACACGTAAATGTCTGAGAAATTTCATAGAACGCTCCGCTGTGGCCGAGTCGGTTAAAGGCACGTCAGGCTAAATGACGGTTTCGTATAGGATACAGGTTCGATTCCTTTCGGAGGACGAATATTTTCTATGAAAATTTCTCGGACATTCAAGCCGGTAAATGTTGTTTAATATTGTTTATTATAAACAGAGCATTTACTTAAATGTTTGTATCTATAAAATGAATGTATTCATAAAAATGTCTTATAATAATTGTCGGACTTAGTACATTTCTATATATATATATATATATATATAT
>CAHIKZ030005496.1:972500-1000000 GCA_903632075.3 Acanthosepion pharaonis | reverse complement strand
ACATGTTAGATTGATAAATGTTTGCTATTTGTTTCTTATCTTATCATTAAAGATTACAGATATGTTTCCTTTTTCTTCTTGCCTCTTATATTTGGCATTTATTATTGACAAACACCGAGATCACGTCATACGACTAAGTAAAAATGCTGCAGAGAACACGTGAAAAAATATTATAAAAATGAAATCTCGTCTTTCTCTATCGAAGTCACGATGCAACGCTATCATCTGACATTTTTTTTTAAAGACCTATTGATGAATATTTATCAATCATATGCAAATATTTTTCATTTTTGTTTACAATCTGTTTACCAAAATACAAAAAATTAATTTATTTATTTTTTGTCTTTTTATTTTCAGGTTTCATTCGCGTGTATTTGTTTTTGTTTTTTTTTGTTTTTTTCTTTTTTCTATTTTCCTTGTTTGGGAGTTCTGTCGATAATCACATCGAAAGTCTTTTTTTTTATATGATTTGTTCTTTTATATTTGATTTTTTAAAACATTTTTATGACAAATGTTTATTTTTTTCTCTTCGTCTTCTTTCCTTCACAATGTTTATTTCATTTCCTCTTTTTTTTATTTTCCTTGTCATGCTCTTTCATTTATTACTCTTTTCATTTTTACTTTCTTTTTTTCTTTTCATTTCCCTTTCTCTATTTTTCTTTTCATTTTATCTTTCGTTTTTTTCATTTTCCTTTTCTTTTCATTTTTTTCTTTCTTTCTTTTTCTTTTCATTTTCCTTTTCTTACTTTTTCTTTTCATTTTTTCTTTCTTTCGTTTTTTTTTCATTTTCCTTTTCTTTTCATTTTTTTCTTTCTTTCTTTTTCTTTTCATTTTCCTTTTTTCTTTTTCTTTTCAATTTCCCTTTCTTTATTGTTTTTCTTTCTTTCTTTTATCTTTTCATTTTCCTTTTTCTTCTTCTTTTCATTTTCCCTTTCTTTCTTTTTATTCTTTCTTTCTTTTCCTTTTCCCTTTTTCATTTAATTTTTCCTTACTTTTTTTCTTTTATACTCTCTTGAAAATGTTTTCTTTTGTCCTCTTTTATTTTATTTATCTATCTATATTTCTTTCTTTCTTTCTTTTCCGCTCTTTGTCTCTTTAATCAATCTTTCCTTAATTCTAACTTCCTCGTTTGCCTTTCTCATCCACTTGCATTCATTTTGTCTTTTAGCCGTTCATATTTCTCTTTCTTTCATTCATTCATTCCTTTACCCTTTCTTTCTTTTTCTCTCTTTATTTCTGTCATTTTTCTATCTTTTTCAAGTTATAAACATTCTTTCTCATTCATACTTCCGTTTTCTTTCATTTACTTCTTTCTTTTGTTTCTCTCTTTCTCTCTTTCTTTCTTTTTCTTCTTTCTCTTTTTCTTCCTTTCTTTGTTTCTCTTTCTTTTTTTTCGTTTTCTTTTTCACTTTCTTGGTTTATTTCCCTCTGTCTTTCACTCATTCTTTCTTTCCGTTTTTTTTTTTTTTTTTGCTTTTTCCTACACTCATTCTTTCTTTTTCATCTCTATTTACTTTCTTTTCATCATTTTCTTTCTTTCATGCCTAATCTCTTTCGTTATTTCATTTTCTTTGTGTCTTTCTTTCTTTATTAATTTTCTTCATCTATTCTTTTTCTATATTACTCTTCTTTGCTCTTTCCTTTTTCTATTATTTATTCTTTCTACCTTTTCCTTTTTACTATCGTTTGCCTTTCTTTCTTCCTTCCTTTCTTTTTTCCTTCCTTTCTTTCTTCCTTTCTTTCTTTCTTTCTTTTTTCTTTCTTCCTTCCTTTCTTTCCTTCTTTCGTTCTTTCTTTCTTTCTTCCTTTCTTTCTTTCCTTCTTTCTTTCTTTCTTCCTTTCTTTCTTCCTTTCTTTCTTCCTTCCTTTCTTTTTTCCTTCCTCCCTTACTTCCTTCCTTTCTTTCTTCCTTTCTTTCTTCCTTCCTTTCTTTTTTCCTTCCTTCCTCCCTTTCTTTCTTTCTTTCTTTTTTCTTTCTTCCTTTCTTTCTTCCTTCCTTTCTTTCTTTCCTTCTTTCTTCCTTTCTTTCTTTCTTCTTTCCTTTCTTCCTTCCTTTCTTTATTTCTTCCTTTCTTTCTTCTTTCCTTTCTTCCTTCCTTTTTTCCTTCCTTCCTTCCTTCCTTCCTTCCTTTCTTTCTTTCTCCTTCCTTCCTTTCTTTCTTTCTTTCTTTTTCCTTCCTTCCTTTCTTTCTTTCTTCCTTCCTTCCTTTCTTTCTTTTTTCCTTCCTTCCTTCCTTCCTTCCTTCCTTCCTTCCTTCCTTCCTTCCTTTCTTTCTTTCTTTCTTTCTTTCTTATATAATGGAATATGCGTACACCTGTGTTCCCCCTCACTGGAATATGATTGGCTGGTGTCCGTCATAAATACCGACGGACGTGTAGGTACAACAGAGTCAAAGATCCTTAGTCTGAGAGCTAAGTCTATAACGACGCCCATTGGACTACGCCATTGATCTACACTTCTTACCTGCGACCACGACGCGTACCAGTCGATTACTGCTACCGTATTCTACTTGGTTATAGTAGCCAAAACCACGTAGCTACTTTGTTCAAATATATCCCTTTTCGGGACATATCACTTTCTGTCTTGTTAAAAATAATACAGACAAATTACACAAGTAATGACGATATTTTTAATTTAAGAGAAATTAAAAAGCATTCAATATACAGAAACGATGGCTAAATTTTCGCCATTTTATGTGTAATAATTATAATTAAAATATATATCTGTAGAAAGACAATATGAATAAAGACGAAAAGAAAAACTTTTCTTAGCCAACACTTTTTTTTCCATTGGTTCTTAGCGTAAAAAATCGATAATTTAAGAAATAATCAGTAATCAATAAAGCCGATAAAAATGGATTTCGTTCAAACTTGGTGTGTAGGTTACTTACACCATGACGAGCTCAACGATACCTCATTTTTATTTCTACCCTACAGTGTAGCGAGAAACCGCGAAAAACAAAAAATCGATTTCAACACAAATTTTAAACTAAATACTCCCTCAATTTTCAAGCGATCTAATACAAACTTCACTCAATTATACCCAACGATAAGTTGATTGTTTAACAGTCATTTAACTTGATAATTGAGTTCACTCATATAGGGAAAACCCGCGTAAATCGAAAAAAATAGTGATTTTTACTGGTTTCTTTCTTAGTTTTCGTCGATCTTTCAACCAATTTTCATCAAACTTAATAATTGCTTTATACATGTATCCACTTTTACATCCCTGGTAGCACACTGACAAAATGGATTTCAAAAACTCCAAAATAATTGTGGTCTGATGTGGGTCTTCATATTGCTTGTTTTAACCATTCATGTCCTCGTCTAAATTCGATTGAATAAATACAGACGACTTCTGTTATATCAGTAACTGTATTAATTCAAAATGTTTTTAATGAAAGTAATTGAAGAAGATAGACTCTGTTACATCTAAACATGATGCTATTTTTGCTCAATTCTAATTGAACGCTTTTTCTGGTTAACCAGCTGGATATGACTGCTAGTTTTCTATAAAGAGTTCATCGTCATAAAAACACAAGTCAATGATGGTTGTCAAAATTATACTTAGCTTAGTCTCCTTAATTCCCGGGTCGGCCATTTTGATATTAAGTTTAACTATCTGTTCAATATTTTAAAGTAGACCATTTGTGAAATAATGGAAATCATAAAACGATGGCGTCGTTGCTGGAATATTGCTGTCACATTTGGTCTGCTGGTTCTGCTATGTATTTAGAGATTCTTGATAAAATCCAAGGAAGAATCTGTATGTTTTTCGTCGCGGTATGCCATTGCTTTATAAATGTATCCTCTTTTACATCCCCGGTAGCATACTGCCAATTTGAATTTCAAAAACTCCAAAATGATTGTGGTGTGAAGTGGGCCTTCATGTTGCCTGTTTTACCCCTTCATGTCCTCGGCTAAGTTGATTGAATAAATACAGACTACATCTGTTATATCAGTAACTGCATTAATTCAAAATGCTTTTTTAATAAGAGTACTTTAAACTAAGAAGGCCTTCCGGATATGAGGAATTGGTTACAAAATCCGGATATGAGTGGTTATATTTAGATTAAAATAAAAGAACTGAAATCAGGTTTAACATTTATTTTCAATGTTTTATAGTAAATAAAATAAACTAATGGTGAATGAAATATAACGGAATTGATTTTAAGGAAGAAGAAATAAATTATGTAATGTTAATGAAAATTCATTAAATTAAGTATGCCACGTATGCAAAACAAATAATGTAACGAGGATTTTTTTAATCGCTGTTGCATGATGATTCTTTCTCTTGTAATGTCATTCTCAACTATTTCCGGATTTAGTTTTGCTTTTGTTCTTGAAATATTTTTAACAAAAGACACTTTTTAAATCTGCATGCGTTATTGCAATCGTCATGGCTGAATGTTTGCTTTCTTTCCATAAAACTGACAACCGTTTCAATAGCTTTTTCAATTTCAAGACTGGTTTCATCAAAATCATGCATCTCGTTGCTATCTTGTTGCAGATGTTGTCATCCTTTCCTCTCATTCCCATCATCTTTTGCACCAATACAAGCCATTAGGGTGATATAAGCATAAGCAATTATCCAAAGAAATTTTCATGAAAATCAAAAATTTCAAATCAATTACATATCACCCAAATAGTTCAAATATATACATCAAGAATCATGTCCGGATGTGAGGGATTCCGGATATTAGGGATTCCGGATATGCGATATTCCGGATATGTGGCATAAATAATTAAGCAAATAAATAAAAATGAAAAAAAATAATCATGAATAAAAATAGATAAGTAAAAATGAATCAAAATACTACGTATATAAAATAAATATAAACTAACAAAATGAAAAAAAATGGATACAAAATAAAAGAGGTAATATATTAACATTAAATAAAATTTTTGTTTGGTGAGAAAATTTGAAAATTCACATAGCAATACCCCGCACCATCTGAAATAAAACGGGTGTAATAAAATATTTAAGATACGAATAAAATAATAATTTAAATTATTTATATTGTTCAGGCCTTCTTCAGTATGAGATGAGGTATTGTAACTATTTACACTATATAAATTAATCAGACTGTTGTCCTCATCATATTCGCGACGTTTCGGCCGTGTTACGCTCGGGCCTTTATCAGGATCTTTCCATATTTCCGAGATGAGTTATTGTAACTATTTACACTATATAAATTAATCAGACTGTGTCCTCATATTCGCGACGTTTCGGCCGTTTTACGCTCCGGCCTTTATCAGGATCTTTCTGTATTTCCCAGATGAGGTATTGTAACTATTTACACCATTTATATTGTTCGGACTGCTGTCCTCATCTTTACAGACATATTCACAACGTTTCGGCCGTAGTACACCTCGGCCTTCCTCGTGATCTCTCTATATTTCCGAGATGAGGTATTGTAAATATTTGCACTATTTATATTGTTCGGACTGTTGTCCTCATCTTTACAGACATATTCACAACGTTTCGGCCGTAGTACACCTCGGCCTTCTTCGTGATCTCTCTATATTTCCGAGATGAGGTATTGTAAATATTTGCACTATTTATATTGTTTGGACTGTTGTCCTCATCTTTACAGACATATTCACAACGTTTCGGCCGTAGTACACCTCGGCCTTCCTCGTGATCTGTCTATATTTCCGAGATGAGGTATTGTAAATATTTGCACTATTTATATTGTTCGGACTGTTGTCCTCATCTTTACAGACATATTCACAACGTTTCGGCCGTTGTACACCTCGGCCTTCCTCGTGATCTGTCTATATTTCCCAGATGAGGTATTGTAAATATTTGCATTTACATTGTTCGTACTGTTGTCCCAATCTTTGTTGCTATATTCACGATGTTTCGGCCGTTGTACGCTAAGGGCTTCTTCAGGATCTTTCTATATTTCTGTGATGAGGTATTGTAATTATTTACACTATTTACATTGTTCGGACTGTTGTCCTCATCTTTATTGTCACATTCACAACGTTTCGTCCATTTTATGCTCCGGCCTTCTTCAGGATCCGCCTATATTTCTCTAATGGAGTATTGAGACTATTCGCACTGTTGCATTGTTCGGACAGTTGCCCTCATCTGTATTGTCACATTGACAACGCTTCGGCCGTTTTACGCTCCGGCATTCATCAGGATCTTTCGATATTTCTGAGATGAGTCATTGTAATTATTTACATTGTTTAGACTGTTGTCCTTATTTTAACAGTCACATATGCTCCGGCCTTCTTCAAGTGATAATTGTTGGCATTACGAATCGAAACCTTTATGGAGTCCACGGGGGAACAGTGTTGTAATTTCCCGTACCATGCCTTTGGATAGCCAAATAATACATTTCACAATGTAAGTATTGTTTTCACCTGCCGTATAAATAGAGGCAAGTGATTGGAGTGTTCTGACTTCAAGACAAGAATTAACAATAATAGTGGAGAGGAGGACTAGAAGTCCTACAAGCGTCCGGAGGATTTTTATATAAATTTGGGCAGGTGAGAGTTGCAGTATTTCTTAGGCATTAGAAGCAACATACCTTGCCATCCCTGTTTAATAAAAAACACACACACACACAACATATACACAAGCAGATAGATAGATAGATAGATATGAACAAACTGAGATAAACAGAGATAGATAGATAGATAGATAGATAGATAGATAGATAGATAGATAGCTATAAATAAACTGAGATAGATAGATAGATAGATAGATAGATAGATAGATAGATAGATAGATAGATATGAACAAACTGAGATAGATAGATAGATAGATAGATAGATAGATAGATAGATAGATAGATAGATATAAACAAACTGAGATAGATAGATAGATAGATAGATAGGAACAAACTGAGATAGATAGATAGAGAGAGAGAGAGAGAGAGATAGCTATAAATAAACTGAGATAGATAGTTATGAACAAACAGAGATAGATAGATAGAGAGATAGATAGCTATAAATAAACTTAGATAGATAGATAGATAGATAGATAGATAGATAGATAGATAGATGTGAACAGACGAAGATAGATAACTAGATAGTTATGAACAAAATGAGATAGATAGCTAGATATGAACAGACCGATATATATATATATATATATATATATATATATATATATATATATATATATATAGAGAGAGAGAGAGAGAGAGAGAGAGATAGATAGATAGATAGATAGATAGATAGATAGATTTTTTAATATAATGAAAGGAAAAGGGCATTTATAGATGAACAAGTGAATACCATCCATTAATAGCGTGGACATTTAAAAGAATCAATATGGCACCATTTTTTCTACAGCTTGAGTAAAACGTTTATAGAAGATAATTTGATGCATAGAAGAGAGATCAACATTGGTAATCGAGCGTCGATGAGATGCCAAGCGCCAACGAGTGAAACGGAAAACTATTTTGACTTTTCAGCATTTGAAGAAGTTTTTCGATAAGGTCGGGAGCCTTGGGATGCTGATAACGGAATAGAATAAATGATTCAGTTAGATGCATATGAGGGGGTGGGGGTGGATGTATATGCGGGTGGGTAGATCGGGGTAGGTCGTTAGTGAGGAACAATAACAAAAAAAAAAAAAAAAGAAAATACTGAGATAAAGCCCAATCGTTTTGGGCAAGTCTAAATTTCGATTTATGTAATCTTTATCCACCATCAAGACGATCATCGCCGACCACCCTGCCCTAGCCGACAACGTCCCACTACGAACAGAGGCAATATTTTTCATCAAACTAGCAACATCTAGAACGTTTATGAAATGTCTTACTTCTGTAAAGAATTTTAAAAGAGAGAAAAGACGAAACTAAATAAAATAGTCGATGTGAGAATAAGGCATAAATATATAGTATTAACTATAACGCCACCCCCATAGCCCCCTTAAATAGCCGTACCTCCTTCTGCATAGATAGAGTAAAAAAATGATCAAATAATATCCAAGAAGAGGAAAGAGCTATAAGGATATTTTTTTTTATCGTTTTCTCTTTAAGATATATGATTGCTTCTCCTTTGACTCTCCTTTCCTCCTTGCTCTCCAATTTTCCGCGGCTTTTAATTCGATTGCAATTGTATTTCCGTTTCACGAGCTTCTGCGTTCATTTCTGCTCTTTCATTTGTTTCTAGCTTCAATATTTCATTTCTTTCGTCATTTTCTCTTTTCACTCTTTAGTTCCTCCGTCATCCAGTTAGCCTCGCACATTTTTTTTAAATCTATTTATCGTGATTCGTATAACGATAAGTATTATCCTCCTCGTACACACACACACATACACACACAAATACAAAAACACACACACACATATCTATTATCTATCTTTTCTATTTATATAGATAGATAAATCAGTATATATATATATATATATATATATATATATATATATATATATATATATATATATATATGTATGTGTGTGTGTTGGTTTGTGAGTATGTGTGTGTGTAAGTACAGAAGGATAATACTTTACGTTATATGGTGTATAAATATATATATATATATATATTATATATATTATATATATGTGAGAGCGAGCGTGTGTACCCAGACTTTCACACACACACACACACACACATATATATATATATATATATATATATATATATATATATATATATATATATATATATATATATATACTGATCTATCTATCTATCTATATAAATAGAAAAGATAGATAATTAGAAAGAGAATGATATATATATATCTCATTCTCTATCTATCTATCTATCTATCTATCTATCTATCTGTCTGTCTGCTTGCTTTCACATTTCTGTTCTTTCTTTCTTTCTTTCATTCTTTCTATTTATCAATCTTTCTTTGTTAATCAATCTGCATCTATGTATAATTCTTTCTTTTTTTCCATCTATCTATCTATCTATCTATCTATCTATCTATCTATCTATCTATCTATCTACCTTTTTCTTTTCCTTCCTCCCTTCCTTCCTTCCTTCCTTCCTTCCTTCCTTCCTTCCTTCTTGACTTCCTTCCTTCCTTCCTTCCTATCTATCTATCTATCTATCTATCTACCTATCTATCTATCTATCTATCTATGTTCTTTTCCTTCCTTTTTTCCTATCTATCTATCTATCTATCTATCTATCTATCTATCTATGTTCTTTTCCTTCTATCTATCTATCTATCTATCTATCTATCTATCTATCTATCTATCTATCTATCTATGTTCTTTCCCTTCCTTCCTTCCTATCTATCTATCTATCTATCTATCTATCTCTATCTATGTTCATTTTCTGAAAACAGGATAATACATAACGGTATATATATATATTTCCAGATACACACACACATATATATGCTTCTAAAATATAACCATTCATATATATATATATATATATATATATATATATATATATATATATATATATATATACGTGTGTATGTGTATCTTAGCAGATAGATAGATAGATAGATAGATAGATAGATAGATAGATAGATAGATATTATCTATCTATGCGTGTGTGTGTATACGAGATGGATAATGCTTATCGGTATATAGCATATATATATATATGTATATATATGTGTGTGTGTGTGTGTGTATGTCCAGATATGTAGAAAAATAGGAAAGAACACGTTAGGTAAGTAATCCCGTTTTCTTTAGTATTTTTGTTTTTATTTTTAAAAAACAGTGCTCCATACAGAAGTAGAGCTTAAATTATAATTATTTTAAAAAAATATGATTCCTTCGCTACATAAGAGTTCTCATGTTTCATAAATAAGAGCCGAAAACCTCAATATCATTATTAAAATTAAATTGAATTAAAGTATCAACCCCTGTTTCATCCTCAAGCGAAAATTTAGGAATAACCAATCTTGAAATTTACGCATGTTTATAAGCATGTTCATTCGTAAAATTGATTTACTATGGAAATGGCTCGGTGACCATTTTTGATAAGGGGCCTAAGAGTTAATTTTTATCCACATATCAGTCACCTTCAGAAAGAGATCAAGCCGAGGTAGGGTCGGTGTGTCCATTTCAAACCGAATGATGGCATTCATGTACGCACATCCTCTGGTCAGTCACAGCAAAAGATTACTTTTACAATTTGTTTTTTGACGACTTCATAAAGGGTTTTTCTATCTTGTGATTGGGTTAAGCTTTTAAACCTTTATTTAGCCTATGAAGCCTAATTTTTTCATGCAAATTATTTAATGCAAAAATTTGTTGATGTCGGCAAAAAACCGTTAACTCATGTCTATGGTTTAATAATTTTTCACTATTTAGAAAGTTAATAATGTGTAGTTTTTCATGTAGGCATAAAGGGCATGGGTCATCCCAGGTTTTATAAGTTCTTGTTCTATTTATTATTTTCCATTTTACTTTTGTTGTTTTATTCATTACTTTTAAATGCCAAAAATATTTGGATAGAGATGTCTGATTTCTATTTCTAATATTATTGAAGGAGCTTTTGTGTTGTTTCCATCTAATTTTAAATTCATTTTTCGTTGAACCAATGTATATTCGATCAGTGTTAGGACTCTCAATGGATGAGATAGTGCATTGGTATACCACAGATTTTATAAGGCATTTATTTTCTAACGGGCAGTCTTCAGGGTTTCTACAATCACATAATTTTTCATTGTTTTTGTCTGATTTTACCTTAGGATTTTTATTAATACTGTTTTGGCGCGCGTGTGTTTCCAGGATTTTATTATTATGTTTTTTGATGATTCTTTCTAGATTTTCAATGCAACTGTAACTTAATTTTAAGGTGTTTTTTATTAAAGATCTTGCTAAGTCTGCTATTAGTAGGAAAATGTTTTTCAATTAAATCTAGTAACTTATGTTCTAGCATAATACTAACCATTTGGTTGAACGGAGGGGTATACCAAATGATTTTTCTTTTTCGTGTTTTTCTTCTGGTTAGTACTATTGTTTCTATAATTGATGTTAGCGTTTTTGTATCCACTATTTTTTAGGGATGTGTTATAAAAATTATTGTATTGTTGGAATATTTCCTTATTAGCGGAGTTCATACTGATTCTTTTCTCTATTGATGTGGGTATATGCTTAATTATAGATGGAGGGTGGTTTAGAGTGTATAGACAAGGGCTTAGTGTTAAGTTTTCTGGAATTGGAATGAAAGCAGTGATGGCGCCTTGACTGAATCCATCATCAAAATGAAAACACCTTCTACCAAGTGTTCCAAGAAATAGGAGTCAAAGTAAGCTTTTCCTGACTCCGGAGCCATCGGACAAAGATCAAAGTGTAGTATCAGTTCTCCTCGTCTCTAATGCCCTTTCCTTATAAGGAAACATCGTCATTCATTGACCGAGTGCTACACGAATTACACTTTTTTTCTTGAAATAGCGTTGAACCTAAACATCTTGATTAATCTTTCTTTTTTTAAGTCCTGGGACTGACGATAAACTACATCTTTCTTAAACAGAATCTATGATCTGGAATTGGAATAAAAGCAGTGATGGCACCTACCCTGAATTCATCATTAAAATGAAAACATCCTCTAGCAAGTGTTCCAAGAAATAGGATCCATGATAAACCTTGTTAAAACGGAAACATTGTGAATATGTCGGTGAAGATGAGAATAACAGTCCGAATAATGTAAATAATACAAGTAATCATAATACCTCATCTCAGAGATATAGAGGCCGAAACGTTGTGAATATGGCAATGAAGATGAGGATAACTGTCCGAATAATGTAAATAATGCAAGTAATCATAATACATCATTTCAGAGATATAGAGGCCGAAACGTTGTGAATATGGCAATGAAGATGAGGATAACAGTCCGAATAATGTAAATAATTATAATATTCAGAGATATAGACAGATATCGGATAGAACTGGAGAGAACTATAACAGCTACTGGTCTTGAAAAAACAATTTTCTTGATAAAGTCATTTATAGATTTTTAACCAAAATCTGCATTATCTGCTTTGTCAATGACTATCAAATATTTCCTTAATTTTAATAGTAATATTATCAGGAAACAGTTAATATTATCATTATACTTAAGGAAAAATTACACTTCAGGAATACTTATGCTTTACAAAGAATATAACCGTAAGTTCTATGCTAACAGTTCCTTCTCTCGCACTTCTCGCGTGTGGAATTCTTCTGGAGTCGTGCTTTCCAGTTAACTTTCGTGTATAAACATTTAAAGCATAGATTTAAATTGAAAAAAAAAAAAAATTAAAAAAGAAATCCTTTTTAAAAGCATTGGAATCCTGCAGACAAGTTATATCAATTAGTTCCTTTTTTTAGAAATCTGCTATGACTATATTTGGTCTATTTGTATCGATTTTCCTGTCTGTGAGGAGTTGAAAATTACACAGTACAGACACTGCATCTGTGACGTCATTCGTGTAGAGGTTGTACCCTGTACCCGGGTCTCCAATACCATAGATCGAATGGACATGTCAATGAGTATATTGTCTGAGCCTGCTATGTCTTATAATGTATTCTTTCTTAGCAAGGACTCGTCAACAAGAAACGATGTGACCAACAGTTTTATCAAATTTATAGCATAAAAGACACGCGTGTTTTGAACCTTCCTTGTTTATTTTAGCCTTGTAAGCATTAGTTGCAAGACATTAATATTGTGCTGCAATAATAAGACTACATAATGGATAGCTACTCGGATTGAGGAATCAGAGAGCAGAGTTCGAATTCCAGTCGAATCCATTACATTCACTTACGTGCTAATACTCTTGGGAAAGGTATGAATCCTCTTCTTCTCCCCTGATTTATTTATTAACACAAACAAAACAATTTATTATAATTCACAATAAAAAGGAGGCACTGTGGAGTAATGGATAGCTGCTCGGATTGAGGAATCAGAGAGCCGAGTTCGAATTCCAGTCGAATCTATTACATTCACTTACGTGCTAATACCCTTGGGAAAGGTATGAATCCTCTTCTTCTCTCCTGATTTATTTATTAACACAAACAAAACAATTTATTATAATTTATAATAAAAAAGGAGGCACAATGGAGTAATGGATAGCCGCTCGGATTGAGGAATCAGAGAGCCAAGTTCGAATTCCAGTCGAATCCATTACATTCACTTACGTGCTAATACCCTTGGGAAAGGTATGAATCCTCTTCTTCTCTCCTGATTTATTTATTAACACAAACAAAACAATTTATTATAATTTATAATAAAAAGGAGGCACTGTGGAGTAATGGATAGCCGCTCGGATTGAGGAATCAGAGAGCCGAGTTCGAATTCCAGTCGAATCCATTACATTCACTTACGTGCTAATACCCTTGGGAAAGGTATGAATCCTCTTCTTCTCTCCTGATTTATTTATTAACACAAAACAATTTATTATAATTTATAATAAAAAGGAGGCACAATGGAGTAATGGATAGCGGATTGAGGAATCAGAGAGCCGAGTTCGAATTCCAGTCGAATCCATTACATTCACTTACGTGCTAATACCCTTGGGAAAGGTATGAATCCTCTTCTTCTCTCCTGATTTATTTATTAACACAAACAAAACAATTTATTATAATTCACAATAAAAAGGAGGCACTGTGGAGTAATGGATAGCTGCTCGGATTGAGGAATCAGAGAGCCGAGTTCGAATTCCAGTCGAATCTATTACATTCACTTACGTGCTAATACCCTTGGGAAAGGTATGAATCCTCTTCTTCTCTCCTGATTTATTTATTAACACAAAACAATTTATTATAATTTATAATAAAAAAGGAGGCACTGTTTGAGTAATGGATAGCCGCTCGGATTGAGGAATCAGAGAGCCGAGTTCGAATTCTAGTCGAATCCATTACATTCACTTACGTGCTAATACCCTTGGGAAAGGTATGAATCCTCTTCTTCTCTCTGATTTATTTATTAACACAAACAAAACAATTTATTATAATTTATAATTAAAAGGAGGCACTGTTGAGTAATGGATAGCCGCTCGGATTGAGGAATCAGAGAGCCAAGTTCGAATTCTAGTCGAATCCATTACATTCACTTACGTGCTAATACCCTTGGGAAAGGTATGAATCCTCTTCTTCTCTCTCAGCGATTTATTTATTAACACAAACAAAACAATTTATTATAATTTATAATAAAAAGGAGGCACTGTTGGAGTAATGGATAGCCGCTCGGATTGAGGAATCAGAGAGCCAAGTTCGAATTCTAGTCGAATCCATTACATTCACTTACGTGCTAATTTACCCTTTGGGAAAGGTATGAATCCTCTTCTTCTCTCTTGATTTATTTATTAACACAAACAAAACAATTTATTATAATTTATAATAAAAAGGAGGCACTGTGGAGTAATGGATAGCCGCTCGGATTGAGGAATCAGAGAGCCGAGTTAGAATTCCAGTCGAATCCATTACATTCACTTACGTGCTAATACCCTTGGGAAAGGTATGAATCCTCTTCTTCTCTCTTGATTTATTTATTAACACAAACAAAACAATTTATTATAATTTATAATTAAAAGGAGGCACTGTGGAGTAATGGATAGCCGCTCGGATTGAGGAATCAGAGAGCCGAGTTAGAATTCCAGTCGAATCCATTACATTCACTTACGTGCTAATACCCTTGGGAAAGGTATGAATCCTCTTCTTCTCTCCTGATTTATTTATTAACACAAACAAAACAATTTATTATAATTTATAATAAAAAGGAGGCACTGTGGAGTAATGGATAGCCGCTCGGATTGAGGAATCAGAGAGCCGAGTTCGAATTCCAGTCGAATCCATTACGTTCACTTACGTTTATTAACTAATACCCTTTGGGAAAGGTATGAATCCTCTTCTTCTCTCCTGATTTATTTATTAAACACAAACAAAACAATTTATTATAATTCACAATAAAAAGGAGGCACTGTGGAGTAATGGATAGCCGCTCGGATTGAGGAATCAGAGAGCCAAGTTCGAATTCCAGTCGAATCCATTACATTCACTTACGTGCTAATACCCTTGGGAAAGGTATGAATCCTCTTCTTCTCTCCTGATTTATTTATTAACACAAACAAAACAATTTATTATAATTTATAATAAAAAAAGGAGGCACTGTTGAGTAATGGATAGCCGCTCGGATTGAGGAATCAGAGAGCCAAGTTCGAATTCTAGTCGAATCCATTACATTCACTTACGTGCTAATACCCTTGGGAAAGGTATGAATCCTCTTCTTCTCTCTTGATTTATTTATTAACACAAACAAAACAATTTATTATAATTTATAATTAAAAGGAGGCACTGTGGAGTAATGGATAGCCGCTCGGATTGAGGAATCAGAGAGCCAAGTTCGAATTCCAGTCGAATCCATTACATTCACTTACGTGCTAATACCCTTGGGAAAGGTATGAATCCTCTTCTTCTCTCTTGATTTATTTATTAACACAAACAAAACAATTTATTATAATTTATAATAAAAAGGAGGCACTGTGGAGTAATGGATAGCCGCTCGGATTGAGGAATCAGAGAGCCGAGTTCGAATTCTAGTCGAATCCATTACATTCACTTACGTGCTAATACCCTTGGGAAAGGTATGAATCCTCTTCTTCTCTCCTGATTTATTTATTAACACAAACAAAACAATTTATTATAATTTATAATAAAAAGGAGGCACTGTGGAGTAATGGATAGCCGCTCGGATTGAGGAATCAGAGAGCCGAGTTAGAATTCCAGTCGAATCCATTACATTCACTTACGTGCTAATACCCTTGGGAAAGGTATGAATCCTCTTCTTCTCTCCTGATTTATTTATTAACACAAACAAAACAATTTATTATAATTTATAATAAAAAAGGAGGCACTGTTGAGTAATGGATAGCCGCTCGGATTGAGGAATCAGAGAGCCGAGTTCGAATTCCAGTCGAATCCATTACATTCACTTACGTGCTAATACCCTTGGGAAAGGTATGAATCCTCTTCTTCTCTCTCCTGATTTATTTATTAACACAAACAAAACAATTTATTATAATTTATAATAAAAAGGAGGCACTGTGGAGTAATGGATAGCCGCTCGGATTGAGGAATCAGAGAGCCGAGTTAGAATTCCAGTCGAATCCATTACATTCACTTACGTGCTAATACCCTTGGGAAAGGTATGAATCCTCTTCTTCTCTCCTGATTTATTTATTAACACAAACAAAACAATTTATTATAATTTATAATAAAAAGGAGGCACTGTGGAGTAATGGATAGCCGCTCGGATTGAGGAATCAGAGAGCCGAGTTAGAATTCCAGTCGAATCCATTACATTCACTTACGTGCTAATACCCTTGGGAAAGGTATGAATCCTCTTCTTCTCCCTGATTTATTTATTAACACAAACAAAACAATTTATTATAATTTATAATAAAAAGGAGGCACTGTGGAGTAATGGATAGCCGCTCGATTGAGGAATCAGAGAGCCGAGTTCGAATTCCAGTCGAATCCATTACATTCACTTACGTGCTAATACCCTTGGGAAAGGTATGAATCCTCTTCTTCTCTCCTGATTTATTTATTAACACAAACAAAACAATTTATTATAATTTACAATAAAAAAAGGAGGCACTGTGGAGTAATGGATAGCCGCTCGGATTGAGGAATCAGAGAGCCGAGTTCGAATTCAGTCGAATCCATTACATTCACTTACGTGCTAATACCCTTGGGAAAGGTATGAATCCTCTTCTTCTCTCCTGATTTATTTATTAACACAAACAAAACAATTTATTATAATTCATAATAAAAAGGAGGCACTGTTGAGTAATGGATAGCCGCTCGGATTGAGGAATCAGAGAGCCGAAGTTCGAATTCCAGTCGAATCCATTACATTCACTTACGTGCTAATACCCTTGGGAAAGGTATGAATCCTCTTCTTCTCTCCTGATTTATTTATTAACACAAACAAAACAATTTATTATAATTTATAATTAAAAGGAGGCACTGTGGAGTAATGGATAGCCGCTCGGATTGAGGAATCAGAGAGCCGAGTTCGAATTCCAGTCGAATCCATTACATTCACTTACGTGCTAATACCCTTGGGAAAGGTATGAATCCTCTTCTTCTCTCCTGATTTATTTATTAACACAAACAAAACAATTTATTATAATTTATAATAAAAAGGAGGCACTGTGGAGTAATGGATAGCCGCTCGGATTGAGGAATCAGAGAGCCGAGTTCGAATTCCAGTCGAATCCATTACATTCACTTACGTGCTAATACCCTTGGGAAAGGTATGAATCCTCTTCTTCTCTCTGATTTATTTATTAACACAAACAAAACAATTTATTATAATTCACAATAAAAAGGAGGCACTGTGGAGTAATGGATAGCCGCTCGGATTGAGGAATCAGAGAGCCGAGTTAGAATTCCAGTCGAATCCATTACATTCACTTACGTGCTAATACCCTTGGGAAAGGTATGAATCCTCTTCTTCTCTCCTGATTTATTTATTAACACAAACAAAACAATTTATTATAATTTATAATAAAAAGGAGGCACTGTGGAGTAATGGATAGCCGCTCGGATTGAGGAATCAGAGAGCCGAGTTAGAATTCCAGTCGAATCCATTACATTCACTTACGTGCTAATACCCTTGGGAAAGGTATGAATCCTCTTCTTCTCTCCTGATTTATTTATTAACACAAACAAAACAATTTATTATAATTTATAATAAAAAGGAGGCACTGTGGAGTAATGGATAGCCGCTCGGATTGAGGAATCAGAGAGCCGAGTTAGAATTCCAGTCGAATCCATTACATTCACTTACGTGCTAATACCCTTGGGAAAGGTATGAATCCTCTTCTTCTCTCCTGATTTATTTATTAACACAAACAAAACAATTTATTATAATTCACAATAAAAAGGAGGCACTGTGGAGTAATGGATAGCCGCTCGGATTGAGGAATCAGAGAGCCGAGTTAGAATTCCAGTCGAATCCATTACATTCACTTACGTGCTAATACCCTTTGGGAAAAGGTATGAATCCTCTTCTTCTCCTGATTTATTTATTAACACAAACAAAACAATTTATTATAATTCATAATAAAAGGAGGCACTGTGGAGTAATGGATAGCCGCTCGGATTGAGGAATCAGAGAGCCGAGTTAGAATTCCAGTCGAATCCATTACATTCACTTACGTGCTAATACCCTTGGGAAAGGTATGAATCCTCTTCTTCTCTCCTGATTTATTTATTAACACAAACAAAACAATTTATTATAATTCATAATAAAAAAGGAGGCACTGTGGAGTAATGGATAGCCGCTCGGATTGAGGAATCAGAGAGCCGAGTTAGAATTCCAGTCGATCCATTACATTCACTTACGTGCTAATACCCTTGGGAAAGGTATGAATCCTCTTCTTCTCTCCTGATTTATTTATTAACACAAACAAAACAATTTATTATAATTCACAATAAAAAGGAGGCACTGTGGAGTAATGGATAGCCGCTC
This sequence comes from Acanthosepion pharaonis, assembly GCA_903632075.3. Classification (NCBI taxonomy): domain Eukaryota; kingdom Metazoa; phylum Mollusca; class Cephalopoda; order Sepiida; family Sepiidae; genus Acanthosepion; species Acanthosepion pharaonis. The sequence continues at coordinate 981,598 of CAHIKZ030005496.1, read as the reverse complement.
GGATTGAGGAATCAGAGAGCCGAGTTAGAATTCCAGTCGAATCCATTACATTCATTACGTGCTAATACCCTTTGGGAAAGGTATGAATCCTCTTCTTCTCTCCTGATTTATTTATTAACACAAACAAAACAATTTATTATAATTCACAATAAAAAGGAGGCACTGTGGAGTAATGGATAGCCGCTCGGATTGAGGAATCAGAGAGCCGAGTTAGAATTCCAGTCGAATCCATTACATTCACTTACGTGCTAATACCCTTGGGAAAGGTATGAATCCTCTTCTTCTCTCCTGATTTATTTATTAACACAAACAAAACAATTTATTATAATTCACAATAAAAAGGAGGCACTGTGGAGTAATGGATAGCCGCTCGGATTGAGGAATCAGAGAGCCGAGTTAAATTCCAGTCGAATCCATTACATTGACTTACGTGCTAATACCCTTGGGAAAGGTATGAATCCTCTTCTTCTCTCCTGATTTATTTATTAACACAAACAAAACAATTTATTATAATTTCACAATAAAAAGGAGGCACTGTGGAGTAATGGATAGCCGCTCGGATTGAGGAATCAGAGAGCCGAGTTAAATTCCAGTCGAATCCATTACATTCACTTACGTGCTAATACCCTTGGGAAAGGTATGAATCCTCTTCTTCTCTCCTGATTTATTTATTAACACAAACAAAACAATTTATTATAATTCACAATAAAAAGGAGGCACTGTGGAGTAATGGATAGCCGCTCGGATTGAGGAATCAGAGAGCCGAGTTCGAATTCCAGTCGAATCCATTACATTCACTTACGTGCTAATACCCTTCGGAAAGGTATGAATCCTCTTCTTCTCTCCTGATTTATTTATTAACACAAACAAAACAATTTATTATAATTTATAATAAAAAGGAGGCACTGTGGAGTAATGGATAGCCGCTCGGATTGAGGAATCAGAGAGCCGAGTTCGAATTCCAGTCGAATCCATTACATTCACTTACGTGCTAATACCCTTGGGAAAGGTATGAATCCTCTTCTTCTCTCCTGATTTATTTATTAACACAAACAAAACAATTTATTATAATTCACAATAAAAAAAGGCACTGTGGAGTAATGGATAGCCGCTCGGATTGAGGAATCAGAGAGCCGAGTTCGATTTCAGTCGAATCCATTACATTCACTTACGTGCTAATACCCTTTAAATTTATTATGAATCCTTTCTTCTCTCCTGATTTATTTATTAACACAAACAAAACAATTTATTAAAATTCGTAATAAATAGGAGGCACTGTGGAGTAATGGATAGCTGCTCGGATTTAGGAATCAGAGAGCCGAGTTATAATTCCAGTTCGTCAGTCATGTATCGAAAACTACATGATCGCCTAAGAGTGTATCACTCATGGCACATGACTGACTGATCTCTCCACTAAGACACCGAAGAAAAGACAGAGGGAAGCCACATCATGACTGGGGTCGAGATGCCAGGTCAGGACCTATCGTATTGCATATCCACCTTTGAATTTTATGGATAACCTCGAGATGAAAAGCTGGGGCACCAGACCATATATGCCAACAGTATTCACTGCAAGGGCGGATGGTTGATGTGGAAATGTGAAGGATGGACTCAGACGAGAAAAAAACTTTCTGTCACGACACAGAGAACCATCTTTCCTTGCGATGGATGAAGCTATTGATTCAATGTATTTATTCCACGTCATGTTGAATATACTTCCTCAACATTATCAGTACATTGAACAAATGCCGATAATATTCGTCACTATAATTGTGTTATGAATTGTTCAAACTGTTGCCGCTTTATTTTGATTCGAGTCGACCGTCAAAAATACGCCCTAACAGGAGACAGATATCTGCAAGAGATCAAATAATAATTGTGATGACTCAATCTGAAGATTAAAAACATCTAAGCCGGCTATGGTTGTTAGTAAAAGGGTCAAATTAAAATGCAAATTACAAAAAGAGGATGCCAAAAACATGCAATTGATTCAATATAGTTGTTCCCCATCAGGTCTGTTACTTCGATTTACATGCCTTTATAATTTGCAAGTTTTCTAAATTCTTTTTTAGAACCTATCTATATTTCTGAGATGAGGTATGTGGATAAAGGCGTTGGTTAGATCCAGTGACAGGAGCTAAATAGTCTGAGTTCAATACCCGGTTAAGACAGTGGAGAACTTGGAGAGGGAAATTAACAGGAGATAACTGATAACTGACATCCATTAAAACATGGCACGTGGAACTAGAACAGTCTACCCCAGTGATAGAAATGAAGAAGGCCGGAGCGTACAACGGCCGAAACGTTGTAATAAATATGGCGACAAAGATGAGGACAATAGTACGAATAATGTAAATAATGTACATAATACTTCATCTCAGAAATATAGACAGATAATGAAGTATTATGCACACTATTTACATTGTTCGGACTATCATCCTCATCTTTGTTGCCATATTTATCACAACAGTTGCGGAAAGAAATATAAAGTGCAGACAAGCCACCACTTTAAGGTAAGGCTTCAAGAACACCAAAATCTGTAACACTAGGGGAAGTGGAAAAATCAGCAGTGCTTGACCACCGCCCTTTGTTGGATCAGGTTGATATCATAGACAAAGAACATCATTGGAAAATTCGTAAACTTAAGGAATCAGCACATATGCTAGGTTATAAACATATCCTGAGCAGACCAAGCATAGAAATGAATACAATATAGGAAACACTAATAAGGAGTGCCAGAGAAAAGCAATAATAACAATGAAAATTGCAATATGATCTCTGGTAAAAAAAAATGCAATGATAACAGCAAAAAATTGCAATATGGGCACTGTTAAAAGAATTATTGCTGAAGAATTATTGCAATTATTAGGTTTATAATACCCAGAAATTCATACACATGCACAGATGTCCTCAGAGACGCATAGCACAGTGGATAAAGGCGTTAGTTAGATCCAGTGACAGGGCCCAAAAGAGTGTGAGTTCAATACCTGGTTAAGGATGTGGAGAACTTGGAGAATCGAATTAACAGGAGATAACTGATAACTGACATCCATTAGACATGTCACGTGGAACTAGAACAGTCTACTCCAGTGAGCGAAATAAAGGGTTCAGTTCGACATTCCAACCACCTGAAGAAGGCCGGAGCGTACAACGGCCGAAACGTGATAAATATGGCAATGAGGATGATAATCCGAACAATGTAAATAGTCTTTTTTTTTTAGAAACACTGAAATCCTTTTGATAAGTCATATCAATTCGTTCTTTTTTTTTTTTAAATTTTTACAACTACGTTTGTCCTATCTGCATGAGATTTGAACCGCCTTTTTTTTTTTTTTAGCCTTGAGAGCAACAGTTGGAAGACATTGGTTTTGTCTTCGCCTAATAAGGCTCTCTGTCTCTACCGGAGACTGCTGCCTATAAGTCAATAATAGGTTTGGCTTACTAAAGCACAAAGATAAGCTGTTAACTAGAGTCAGGATCGAACTCTGTGTAATGGGATCCGAAAGTGTTTTTGATAAAACCTCGCTCTATGATACGCGCCCATTGCTATTATTTAAGTTTCAATCATGGCACTTATAATAAAGTGATTAATTTGAGTTGGGTTTTTTTTTTCTTTTTACTCCTCCATACTTGATTGAGCGGGTATTTAATATGAAAAAAAATGGGAATTATTTTTTGGTTCGCATTTCATTACTTGTTTTATTTTTTCGTCCTTTTTTTTTTTTTTTTTTTGCTTTGTTTCGATGGTTGAATTATTCCTTCTCGATCAATTTTCCTGCCTTGATAAGATTCAAAATATAATGAAAGAGCGAAACAAAAGCGACAACCAGGCACGAAGCGAAGGCGAATGAAGAGAGCACAGTAATAGCTTCTGTAGAAAGGAGCGCGGGAAAACAAAACGAAAAGAAAATGGCGCAAATTCAGGTTAGAATTCGCTCTTAGATGGCCTCCGGGTAAGTGACGTTAGAGAACAATGACAGGAATCCAAGACAAGGAACGGGCAAATGAATAAAAGGAAGGAAGCGAGTAAGGAACCAAAGTGAATTCAAAGGAATATATATATATATATATATATATATATATATATATATATAGATAGATAGATAGATAGATAGATAGATAGATAGATACAGAGATAGATACAGAGATAGATACATAGATAGATAGATAGATAGATAGAGAGAGAGAGAAATAGAGAGATAGATATGAGGAAACTCAGTTTTGAACAAAATAACATATAAATATAAATATATGTGTGTGTGTGCGTGTGCTTGTGTGTCAGGTCTAAATTTGCTTTCTAGAATTTGAAAGCTTATCAGTCAACCTTCGTAATTCTGAAGAGAAATAAATTGACTTCATTTTGATACCAGTTTCATTATTCTATCTGGTCTAAAACTTGTTTTATAGGATTGGAGACCTTACTTAACAATCAACACTCGTAATTTTGAAGATAAAAAAATTGACTTCCATTTGATACCAGTTTCATTATTCTATCTGGTCTAAAACTTGTTTTATAAGATTGGAGACCTTACTTATCAATAATCTCTCGTAATTCTATCTGATCTAATGTAGTGATTTACTAAGCATCATTTAGACTTGACATCAAAGCGGGTCACAATTCAATAATAATTCCTCCATTTAGACAAGTTTGATAAATACTAAACCCATATTTGTGTAGACACTATGTTTCTTTATTAAATTAATCAAATTTTACTATTTCTTTTAGCTATTATACTGTTTTTCATTGCATATTTAAATATGAAATGAAAGTTAGCTCAATATTTCTGAAAAAAAAAAACCCAGATGCATTTGACAATTGCAGGAAAGAAAATAGATCGAACTAAAAAAATATATACACTGAAAAAAAATTTAACGAATTTTCATTTGCCCGTAACAAATCCGAAATATGTCTCTATCTCTAAGATGAGGTATTATGATTACTTACGGACTGTTATCCTCATCTTCATTGTCATAATCACAAGGTTTCGGTCTCTATATCTCTAAGAAGAGGAATTATGAAAACTTGCATTATTTACATTATTCGGACTGTTATCCTCATCTTGATTGCCATATTCACAACGTTTCGTCCTCTATATCTCTGAGATGAGGCATCATGATTATTTGCATTATTTACATTATACGGACTGTTATCCTCATCTTCATTGCCATATTCACAACGTTTCGGCCTCTATATCTCTGAGATGAGGTATTATGATTACTTGCATTATTTACATTATTCGGACTGTTATCCTCATCTTTATTGCCATATTCACAACGTTTCGTCCTCTATATCTCTGAGATGAGGTATCATGATTATTTGCATTATTTACATTATTCGGTCTGTTATCCTCATCTTCATTGCCATATTCACAACGTTTCGGCCTCTATATTTCTGAGATGAGGTATTATGATTATTCGCATTATTTACATTATTCGGACTTTTATCCTAATCTTCCTTGACATATTTACAAGGTTTCGGTCTGGCCTTCTTCAGAAGATTGGACAGATGACAAAGTGTATAAAGACGTTAGTTAGATCCAGTGACTGGGCCCAAAGAGTTGTGAGTTCAATACCAGGCCACTGCAGCTGTGAATTTCGGAGATATCTGGAAGAGGCATGGTACGCGGAACTATGACAATCTGCCCTGGTAATCGAAATAAAGGGTTCGACTCGAAATTCCAATCACCTGAAGAAGGGCGGAGCGTACAATGGCCGAAAAGTTGTGAATATGGCAATGAAAATGAGGATAACAGTCCGAATAGTGTAAATAGTCTAAGTAATCATAATACTTCATCTCAGTGATATAGGCAGATCCTGAAGAAGGCTGAAGCGTACAAGGGCCGAAACGTTGTGATAAATATGGCAATAAAGATGAGGACAACAGTCCGAACAATGTAAATAGTGTAAATAAATACAGTACCTCATCTCAGAAATATAGACAGATCCTGAAGAGGCTGGAGCGTACAACGGTTGAAACGTCGTGAATATGTCTATAAAGACGAGTAAAACAGTCCGAACAATGTAAATATTGTAAATAAATATAGTATCTCATCTCGGAAATATAGACATGCCCTAAGAAGGCTGGAGCGTACAACGGTTGAAACGTCGTGAATATGACAATAAAGATGAGGACAGCACTCAGAATAATGTAAATAATGCAAGAAATCTGAAATCTATTCGATTTCAGGTCACAGAGGCGCAAATCTACAGAAGGATGCTGAGAATAGCACAGACTGGACAGATGTTAAGAGTAGGTTTTAAGGGAAATAGAAATAAAAAGAACGCATATACGTAGGAAGAAACGGTTGAAATTTATACGGCAATAAATGAGAAAAGAGGGCTTGGAAAATTTGACACACACAGGACATTGTAGGCAAGAGAGACAAAGAAAACCAGCTAGGAACCTTCCTAACGTGCTTGTGCAAGTGGATGTCAGAGAAGAGATGGGTAGGTGACGACAATACAAATCTACAAAGAAGTTGTGGAAAACTCTGATCCGCCACGTCCTGAATGGACACGGCAGAAGAAGAAAAATAGATAAAGGAAGCTAAGTAATTTATGTATTTCAACGCACTGTCTCCAATATATCCTCAGGGGATAAAAGGATTGGTTGGTTGATTGATGCGAACAAAAACGTTGTGAGTTCAATCCCTGGCTTCAGTAGAGAGAAGAAAATTTGGAGAGATATGAAGGCGAGTTAACTAAAACCTGAGATATCCAAAAAAAAAAAAAAAAAAAGAAAAAAAAAAGGCATGGTACTCGGAATTAGAACAATCTACCTCGTGAACTGAATAGAGGACAAAATTCCAACAAATGTCTTCTTAAGAAGGCCGTAGAGTACATCGTGAATGTGACAGTAAAAATGAGGACAACCGTGTAAATGGAATGAAGCTTATTAAGAGCTACAAAGAATAGGAAGCTGTGGATGGTCGTGATCGTCCATAGCCCCAGGGTATAGGGCATATTAAAGAAGATGAGTATTGACAGAGAGTAAAAACGAAGACACTAGCTCGAAGCATATTCGATTGCCAAAAAAATTGTCTTGGAACTTCAAATGAACTTTTCCAATGTTCTTGGAGTCTGCAAAATGATTTTCTCTTTTTAAAATGATGATGAGTCGAAGTTGACAGAAGATGCAAGGAAAAAAGGGGAAGCTAGCGTTGACAGACATCATAAATGCCGTGCGGGGGAGGAGGGTCATTGGTTTGGAGCTATGCAATGATGACGGGACCGGGTGCCACTGGGTGACGAGATAATTACATGCAGGAATCGGAAAGGCAGAAAAAATATAAATTTGCAATACGGTTCCAACGAACGCGTAACGGTGTCTTTTTTTTTTCTATGTCCTTCGCCTCATCCTTTTTACAGACTTCATTCCTTCCACCACACGCTTCCTCTTTTGTGTTCCTCGTCTCATTTCTTCTTCTTCTTCCTTTCTTCTTCTTCTTTTACTCCCACTTCTTCTTTTGAACGTCACATCTCGTTTCTTCTTCTTCTTCTTCTTCTTCTTCTTCTTCTTCTTCTTCTTCTTCTTTTACTCCCACTTCTTCTTTTGAACGTCACATCTCGTTTCTTCTTCTTCTTCCTTTTTTTGTTTTTTGTTTTGTTTGTTTTCCTTTTTGTTTTCTTCTTTTCTTTTTCCTTTTCTTCTTCTTCTTCTTCTTCTTCCTTTTCTTCTTCTTCTTCCCTTTCTACTCCCACATCCTCTTTTAAACGTCACATCTTGTTTCTTCTTCTTCTTCTTCTTCTTTTACTCCCACTTCCTCTTTTGAACGTCACGTCTCATTTCTTCTTCTTCTTCTTCTTCTTCTTCTTCTTCTTCTTCTTCTTCTCTTCGTCTTTTTCTTCTTCCTTTTCTTCTTCTTCTTCTTCTTACTTTTCTTCCTCCTTTTCTTCTTCTTTTTCCTTTTCTTCTTCTTCCCTTTCTACTCCCACTTCCTCTTTTAAACGCCACGTCTCGTTCCTTCTTCTTCTTCCTTTTCTTCTTCTTCTTTCTTTTCTTCTTCTTTTTCTTCTTCCTTTTTTCTTCTTCCTTTTTTTCTCTTCTTCCCTTTCTACTCCCACTTCCTCTTTTAAACGTCATATCTTGTTTCTTCTTCTTCTTCTTCTTCTTCTTCTTTCTGCTGTATAATCTCCTTCTCTCTTTTCATCCTCAGTCTTTCTTCTTCGTTGCTTTTTATTTCTAACCTTCATCCTTCCAATCTCAATTTGTCACCATCTCTCTTTCTCTCGCACTTCCTTCTTTCTTTTTTGTTCTTCCTTTATTGTATGCCGGGCTAGCATACATTCCGATAACGATGCCAAACATTATTTTGGTTGCACTGAAAATCCTTGGAAATAACGCTTCTGCCATTGCCGAATGAGTTGAATCAATATAAAATACATAAAAAGCACCGCTCTCTCGAAACATTTATGGGAATTAAAGAAAAGTGATTATAAACCCATTATTTCGTGGGTATTGTAGCTAAAGCCAAATCTTACAATAGGAAAGACGATGTCTTGTTCAAAAATTGAATATATTGAAATACTTAGATAACCCTAGCTTATTAAAAGACAAATGAATTGATGGCTACATATAGGCATAAAATAAATACCTGCTTACATATGGTGATCCAGATTAATTTTAATAAAAGTTATGTTTTTAATCCCATTTATTTAAGATCACAAATATTTTTTTTTAAATAATAAGCTCTAATCCCCATATAGTAATATTTCACAGTGCCAAAATTGCTTTAAGTCTACAGCCAGCATCTGAAGACTGCATCGTGCATAAAAATCTGAGTCGTGCTACCGGCAAAGGATAATATGCATATTCATTAATATACGCTTAATAGGTCTGTATTATTACACCAGTCACTGTTTTCTTAATACCAACACTCTGAGATATATTCTGTCCGTTTATATATATATATATATATATATATATATATATATATATATATAAAAAGTGAACATAGAAATCAACACTTAGAGGTGACAGGCTGTTTCATGCTAGTCCGTTGCATCTAGCATGAAACAGACTGTCGCCTCTAAGTGTTGACTTCTATTCACTTTTTACATTTACACGTGCTCTCTGATATTGAGCACATCAATATAGC
>CAHIKZ030005496.1:957500-967500 GCA_903632075.3 Acanthosepion pharaonis | reverse complement strand
CACACCATAGACGATCTAATGTTGAAGAACAGAATAAGCGGGAGGGAAAGACGAGGTGGGGGAGAGAGATGGGGCGAAGGAAAGTAAAATTGAACGACATTTACTGAAAGGGCTGCTGTGTAATTGAGAAAATTTGACAAATTTAATATCGACTACAGGTTACAAATCAAATCTAAACATATAAAAAAATAAATATAACGATTATCTAATCTAGTAAGTGTTTTTTATGTTCAAAAACACATGCGACTACACACACATGTGTTTTTTATGTTCAAAAACACATGCGAATACACACACACACACACACACACACGCACACACACACACATATATATATATATATATATATATATATATATATATATAAAAAAAAATAATATAAATCTTATAATAATTATAATATTTCTTTTAATTTTATAATATTATTATTGATTAGGTAATAATCATTATAACATTGCACAAATATCTATATTGTAGACAAAGGAATTTTCAACAATATACGCATTTTTTACGTATTTATAGTTATTTTTATAACTTTTATCAAAAACCACATTCTTGTACATGTAGTTATGGATAATATTATTCATTAAATTATTTGTTTTTTAAATATTTTTTTTAAGCGTTTCACCCCAAGCAAGGTGGGAAGCCACTAGCATGCAAGGGGTTACAGAGAGTTGGAGTGCGAGCAAATAGGAGTGATAGAGAAGGATAGGGGATAGATCAGGGCATCTGGAGACGTCGATTGACATTACATTTGAATAGTTGGAGATTATAGCTATCAGAGGAAAGAGGAAATGGGGAGGGAGTTCCACAGGCGAGAAGTGCGAGAAATGAAGCTATTGGCGTAGAAGAGATGGCTACGTTTAAAAGTTTTGACAGTGAAAGGGTGAGAGCGAGACGCCAGCCTAGTTCATGAAGTCTGGGAACCAGCAAAAATAGCTCATGGGAACAGTTACCGTGAAAGTATTTGTAAAAAAGACAGAGGGAGGCAACGGCACGTCTGTGAGAAAGCGACTGTAGACGAGATGCCAGATCAGGGCCAATTATATTTCATATCTGTCTCTGGATTTTATCAAGGACCTTGAGACAAACATCAATTTGTGCTCAGTTGTTGTCATTAACAGCTATCTGTTGTGTTAAAATTTTGGAATAATGCAATAATAAAAATTTAAATTTCATCTCTCTGATGATAGATGTCGCAATCTCATAAATTGATTTTCTGTTTTACGGTTTATCAACCTTTTTCAGGTTATTCAAACCCAAGTAAAATTTTGTATTGTATTTTTTGTGATAGGGAGGGTATAATAAAAAAAATACCAAACAAGTTTTATTAATTAACCCATAGCTGGGGGGAGAAAAGTTGTATTCATAAATTTCCCAACGGAAAAAATGAATATATAACAAACCCGACTGGAATTCGAACTCCGTTTTCACCACCCATAGATATCAAGCGTACATAACTTGGTGTTCCTAAACGATCGCCCATCTAGTTACTGACCAGGTTCGGCGTTGCTTAACTTCGGTGATTAGTTGAGAACCGTTGTTTGAACGTGATGTGACCGCAAGCCTTTAAACCAATGACTCACAGTTGTAATATTCAGAGCTTTACTATATTCATGCTCCTTTCCTTGTCTTCCTGAATCATTCATTTGCCCGTCCTCCCCCCGTTCCTGATGAATGCATAAAATGCAATATTTACCATCGCCTTCCGATGCCTGCCACCTCATTCTCCTCAAAATTACCCCCACCCACCAACTGACGCGGCCGTAGCTAACTCATGTCGCTCCCCGTACACCACCTTTCCGACGGCAGTACCGCTGCCTACCTCCACATCTATTCAGAGCAAACGAACCGTTCGTAGAAATTAACGTAATAATGTTTCATGTATATAACCGGACCAGTTCTTTCTTCGCTGAATGGGCTTCGTTTTTGAGCTGTCGTAAATTGCCGCCAAGTTCGAATGCAGTTTGACTTTACTGACGACTGCATCAAAAGAATTAGTCTTTCCAATGCCTGCATCGAAGACCTGTTCCAAAGATGCAAATATTCTTTATTGAATTTACCAGAACGCGCGATGCGCATTATAAGCGAAAGGAAAGAACGAGTGAGCGAGCTGGTATTGTTTGGGGATTTAGATAAATATAGATAAATTGACATGTGTTCAGGTAAGAATGGTTTTCTCTCTTCATTCCGGTTGTAGTGAAATAATTTCATCTATAAACGAAAGATGCAATCCTACAGACGCACAGGATATCAATGAATAAACAGATGCCGTTTTATGGCGTATTATTAGCTCTACATCATATTATTATACTGTAATTAGCCCTGTTACGTCCTACCATTGCCTCGGATAAATAATAAACCATTCCGTTTTGATTGTTAAAAGAAATGAAAGTGTAATATAGTGGGTGTTAAATAGATTGATTAACGAAATATCAAATCCTTATGGGCCATTTAATGCTGATATTTAATTTTCTTGACTGCGTTAATAATTTCTTTTACAAAACTGTATTGCTGGTAATATTTTTGTTCGTTACAAAACTACATTGCTGGTAATATTTTTTTTCATTACAAAAGTGTATTGCCGGTAAGATTTTTTTTCTTTCCTTAAAAAAAAACATTATTTCTGGCAATATTTTTGTCATTGCAAAACCGTATTACTGGTAAAATATTTTCCTTAGAAAATTGTATTGCTGGTAAAATTTTTTCCTTAGAAAATTGTATTGCTTGTAAGATTTTTTTCCTTGCAAAATATAGTGCCGGTAAAATTTTTTCTTAAAACCTGTATTGATGGTAATATTTTTTTTCTTAAAAACTGTATTGCTGGTAATATTTTTTTCCTTACAAAAATGTATTGCCGGTAATGTTTTTTCTTTTTTTAAAAAACTGTATTGATGGTAATATTTTTTCCTTGCAAAACTAATATTTTTTCCTTAAAAAATTGTATTACTGGTAAGATTTTTTCTTGCAAAAATATATTACTGGTAATATTTTTTTCCTTAGAAAACTATATTGCCGCTAATATCTTTTTAATTTTTTTTACAAAAAACTACCCCGAGTACAGCCTATTGGATGTTCAATTTCCTTATCGCCAATGCTAAATTTGTTATAACGGATCCAGACGCCGAGGTGTTTGAAATGTTTGGTATTTAATAAATCCACTTATGATGGTTTCGAGGTTGGTGCCATCACTGCTTTTATTCTATAGGTTTGTAGCTTTTATTTAGGAACCTGTAGTTAGCAACACCGAAGAAGTCATCGCCAGAGCAGTTCCGACTTGAAGGCGCACTGCAAATCAGGTCGATCTTCAGCAACTTTGTAAATATCATTTATCAGTGCTGTTGTGGTAAAAGCCAGTTACTCTCCTTTCTATCATAAATGGACTGATCCATTCATGATAAGTAGTCCTGGATAATTGTCTAGAAAGAAAAAAACTGAGTGATATTATCACGGCAGACTCGGTCGTGTTAAATGTTGTGTCTTGCCAGACCCCACTTCACAAGTCCTATCCAAACCTCGCTGTCTGGTTCTAACTAGGGAAAGTACTTCTAATCTCTTCAATGTTTTTTTTACGGGGAATGATGGATTTTTATTGATGGTAATATTAGAAGGAAACATTCGGCATTGATTGACCGAGCACCCAGTTTTGGAGTCGTTTGAAACTTAGAAAATGTTTCTCTTAAAACAATTTTTCTCGGCACTTGAGTTGCTTCAAGCAGCGCTGCCATCTGTGCACTGTCAATGATGCCGGGCATCTCCAAGACGGATTCTTGGAAATAGTCCCGAATACGGCGACCACACTATGGACAAACTTCAAGCTGCTGCTTGGTAGACTTGCCTGATTTACCCTGCCAGGTCTTGTAACCGTTGTATCTTTGGTTGACCCTACTCTCATGGTGTTCTTAATCCCAAGGTACAGCAACGTTTATCAGGATCCATTTCTGGCTGCTCTTGGGCAGAGTTATGATGTCAGGGCAATTGCTTTCCAAGCGCTTGTCAATCAAAATGACCGTATCTCCCTTTGAGCATCACTTACTTAATCTTGGATGCTGAAATCGGTGAGTGCTCACACTCGACCCCATACTAGTTTCATAGTCATCATTATTTCCCCTCTTCTTCCTCTTTCTTTTGCTTCTCTTTCTTCTTCTTCTTCTTGTCTTTCTTCTTCTTTTTATTCTTCTTCTTCTCTTTCTTCTTCTCTTTCTTCTTCTCTTTTTCTTCTTTTGCTTCTCTTTCTTCTTCTTCTTGTCTTTCTTCTTCTTCTTGTCTTTCTTCTTCTTCTTCTCTTTCTTCTTCTCTTTTTCTTCTTTTCTTCTCTTCTTCTTCTTCGTTTCTTCTTCCTTTTCTCCTTCTTCTCTTACTTCTTCTTTTCTTCTTCACTTTCTTCTCTTTCTTCTTCTTCTTTTCTTCTTCTTCTTTTTTTAATTCTTTTTCTCTTTCTTCTTCTTTTTCTTCTCCTCTTCTTCTTCTTCTTCTTATTATTATTATTTTCTTTGATTTCTGGTGTATACTCATTGCATTCCGGGTCCCAACCAGAGACCTAAGCTCAGAAATGGCATCATGACATTTTTCACCGAGCAATTAAAAAGATATTTTACATAGATAATGCCCTTCGGAAGATGTCGGCTGTACTCGTGAGAACATTTTTTTGTATTTCTTTAAGGCATGAACTTCCAGGAATCCCTTCAATGAGTCTGCTGAAATCTTTTCCAACCAATCCGAGGGCTCCAACTACAATAGTGATTATTGATGTTCCCTTGTACCACATTTTTGAGATTTCAGCTTCAATATTATTATTATTATTATTATTAAATGTGAATTGCGAAGGTTTCTTGGAAAAGATAGCGGAATGATTTCTCGTTGCTTTCTCCTCGGTTTTGAATTGTTCTGTATTTCTCTTAGACAATTATTTAATCCATAGCTGGGTAGGGAGAATAAATTTAGTCATACCTTTCCCACGGGCACTACTGCAAACGAGAGATCAACAAAACTTGACCTCGGCCATCCGATTCCATTTTCCGCATCGATGCCAATTCTATTCCATATTGTTTTAAATTTCTGGTCCAATACCAATATAGAAATATGTTTTCGATGCCTTTTCTCAGGATGTCAAGCGGAAACCAATGTCAGACGACAGCTGGAAAAAAATGTTACGAGTCACATATGTTGATATTTATTGTTCTCAGGATGAAAGTCGAAAGGAATTCCTTTCTGAGGCTGCTATCAACACAATCATATGCGCAGCTTATGCAGCTAGCATCATGCACTGAGAAGTATTCCTGGTAGATCTTACGTTTTCATAAGATTAGCTCGCTCATCGTGTTGAATGATTCCGGCGAGAAGAGGCGTGGCCGTCAAACGTCCCTTTCTATATTTTTAGACTCCCTCGAGTTGTTTTCTGTCCTCACACAAACAGTTTTAATCCCAATAAATGTTAGAGATTACAGGTAACAAACGGTGAACCCATTGATTAACCTCTTTTAGAACACAGCGATCGATTAATGAACATATTGTCGTCGCTTGGTGTTAAACTTGGTATCCATTTTTGAATTAACATTATCTACGTTGTATGTACAGGACTCCTCCCGGGATCAGAAACATCGTACCAAGGAAACCTCGCTCATATACATGAGGACTAAAAGACATTTTGGAAGAAGTGGGTGTCGATGACTGCTCAGAGGAGAATATGCATTCCCTACCCCTATTTGAGTTAGTATCAGCAGTGAGAGACTTACCCCGTCCCACCTGTGAGTAAGTGGTTGGTGGATGGAGGATGACCTTGTATGTTACATTATGTGCGTTGTATACAGTGAATTTTTGCTAATGCTTTTTTCACTAATGTGCAACCAATACAAAGCCCAAGAGCCACTCAAGGCAGAGGGTTACTAATTAGAGTTCTGTTAACATTAGAAAGAAAATTTTTTAGGAGGATAGATCTGAAAAAGTCTTTAGAAGGAACCGGAAACCAAATCCTAAACAGGAAACTAGAAGATAGAGCAAGACCGAGGAGTCGAGTCGAGTCCAGAGTGACAGAGTAAAAGGTTGTAGGTAACCGGAAGTGTGAGGGGGGAGGTAACAGCGTTGTAGGAGTCACAGTGAGCAAGCACGTAGACTCAGTAAGAAGTCATACAGCGATACTTCAATACCAAAGACTGTATAGATATTTTGCTACTAACCCGTATTCCTGGAACTACTAACCTGCTTTACCAGTTTGTATTATTACGTTAATACATTATTTTCATATATTCATTCTTGGCGTTTGTTATTTATTGGTACCGGATTTCATCCCGGAATCCACAACAATATATATATGTGTGTGTGTGTGTGTGTGCGTGTGCGTGTGTAGGATGCGATATATAAATTGTCATCTAAATTACACAAAAATAAAAATAACACTGACATCTAATTTTTACAGATATATTTATCAAAATTACAGAGAAATATCTTGAAATACTAAAGAGTAAAATTATTCAATGAAATCGTCATTGGCTTCAATCACGGCCTCCCAACGACTTCGGAATCTCCTGCAACTCTTCTGGGCGGTCTTCTCATTTAAGTTGGTGATTGTTGCCACATTTGGTATTACAAGTTTTGTTGATCTCTCTCTCTCTCCCTCTCTCTCTCTCTCTCTCTCTCTCTCTCTCTCTCTCTCAACTGTGCTCCCCACATAATAATCAAAGGGGTTTCAGACTGAATTCTTCTGCTTGTGTGTCATGGTGCAGAGTCCTGTTGCTAGACATGGCCTCTTCCAGCAGCCACCATCCTGACGTAGGGCAGCACTAACTCCTGAAGGCATTTGATGTAGGCCTCCTTGTTATGCATGAGGCCTTCGCCAAAAACACCTGTAGTCCTTTTCGTATCAGAAGAATCAGAGTGAGTTTTCCGAAATGCCGTCCCTTCGGAATCACCATTAGACTCATCCGAATCCTCTACAATGTCCTCAGATTGACACTCAAACACTCTGAAACGTTCGTATTGGAATTTCTGGCTCGAATGCCAAGCAGTATAGTATAGCGTTTCAAATTTTCTGGCGGTGTGTATTGAGTGATGGTGCTCTTTTTCTCACAGGCGGTGCTTAACTGACTTTACTATACAGTGCAGTCAACAGAATAAAAAACAAATAACACGAATGCGCAAAATGAAAAATATGAATTAACGACAATTTACCCATCACTCCCTGTATATATGTGTTTTTGATTTTAGTGTGGACCGTTTTTCGATTTTATCTTGGTCCCATTCTTCATATCACCACAAGGTTCTAGAGTCATTGTATATCAAATCCCGTGGGCTTTCCCTTTGTAAACAGAAGGAATGCTTACTGGGTCTAAATGTTATTGGACTCTTAGTTTTCTTGAAATTCATTTTTTTTTAATTTCATTTTTCCATTTGTTATCATTAATATTAATTAAATTTACACGCTTTTTTTATATCCCAGCAATAAAGTTAATAAGGTTGGGACGAAACCGGTTATGTTTTAGCTTTTAAAAATGCCATATACTTTTGCTTATTCCTAGCTATCGTTAAATTTTGTACTATAAAACCTTATTTAAATATATATATATATATATATATATATATATATATATATATATATATATATATATAGAGAGAGAGAGAGAGAATAAATTTGAATAAATGAGGCTTTTTAATACGTTATGCAATAAACGGCGTGATGACAAAATGTCCGCCTTTTTTCAAATCTGTCTTTTGCCTTCATTTTGTTCGCCATTCACTGCTGTAAATAACAATACTTGTTGTCCGGCGATACTGTTTTATCGTTGACGATTGTTCATTGAAATTTTGAGTATCGTTTTATTTTGAATAAATAAAGCAGTATCCACTCGTGTGATCTTTAAAAAATCCTTTTTATTCGTTCCATGGTATTTCGCGGGTGTACTTCCCTCGTTGTCAAGTATTTGGGTGATCATTGACATTTACTATGTGAAATGAGTCCGATGTTGGATCTGAAAAGAGGTCCGCAGTCACCGCGTGGTAGAGTAGGAGAGTTCAGGGAATGGAGAGTTCTTGCCTTTCTTTGGTCTCTCTTCGTCTCTTCTATTTGTCTACTGCTGTTTTCGAAGGATTTTTTTTTTCGTGGACAGCTCTTTTTCAATTTGTTCTTTCTGTAGCATCCGTCTCCCAATTGACCAGATCGATTTATTTCCACCTGCAAGGTGTTTTTGAGTCGATCCTTGAATCGACGACGTGGGTCTCCACGTGATCTCTTGCCAGATGCGAGCCCCGAGAAGAGGATTTGTTTGGGTAGGCATATATCTGACATTCGGGCAAGGTTTCCGGCCCATTGAAGTCGTCAGTGGCGAGTCAGAATGTTTTCTAGGCTCTCCATCTTTGTGTGGAGGAGAACATCATTTTTCGTGATCCGGTCTTGCCATATGTTTCACAGGATTTGAGGAAATTTAATTTGATGCAATCTGTCGAATTTGCTGGTATCTCTTCTATGGGAAATGAGTCCTATGTTGGATCCGAAGAGACGTCCACTGCCACCGCATATTAGGTTAGGAGAGTTCAGGGAATGGAGAGTTCTTGCATTTCTTTGGTCTCTCTTCGCCTCATCTATTTGTCTTCTGGTGTTTTCGAATGATGTTTTTTTCGTGGATTGCCTTTCTCCAATTGGGTCTTTCTACAACTTCCGTCTCCCAATTCACCGGATCGATTTCTGGTGTTTTTGTGCTGATTCGTGAATCGACGATATGGGTCTCCAAGTAGTCTCTTGCCAGATGCGAGCTCCGAGAAGCGGATTTGGGTAGGAATATGTCTGGCATCCGCGGTCCATCAAAGACGTCGATGGTGAGTCAAGACGGTTTCTAGGCTCTCCATCTTTGCGTGGAGGAGAACGTCGTTTTTCGTGATCCGGTCTTGACACGCGTTTCAAAGGATTTGATGGAATCTGTCAAGTTTGCGTTTGTCTCTTCTCTGTGAAATGGGTCATATTTTGAATCTGAAGAGACGTCCTCAGCCACCGCATGGTTGGTAGGCGGGTTCAGGGGATGACGAGTTCGGGCTTTTCGTTGGGTTTTCTTCGACTCTTTATATTCCTCTTCTGGTATTTTTTAAGGTGCTGGTTTTTTTTTTTCGAATTTTTTTTTTTTTTGTGGTCTACTCTTAAAAAATATCTGTGTTACATCAGAGAAACCAATGCTTTAAAAAAAAATTGAATATTCAATCAGTTAATCAGTTGGTCTGGTTTGGTTTGGTTTGTTTTACGGCATATCAACCTCAATGGTTTATTTAATGCTGACAATTTTTTATTGCTGCTAATATTTTGTTCTGTCAAAAATCTGTTTCTGGTAATATTTTTCTTTCAAAAATATATTGCTGGCAATAATTTCTACTCAAAATGTATTGCTGATAATAGTTATCTATTTGCCCATAGCTGGGACCCTAACAGGTGCTACCACCCCGGGTACACCAGCAATTAAGAGGTGGTTCCACACTCCTCAAAACCTCCTGATAAGAGGTCTTGCTGCTAGACGCAGTTTATCGTCTCACCCAGGACGCGGATGTAGTTTATCGTCTTACTCTTGACAGAGTTAATCAGTTGGATGTGAGGCATTATCTTCCCCTTCAACGCTTGTCGAACTATCTGCCTCTGGGCGGAGAGCAACCCAGACGAGGCTATGCCGAGGGGCAGAGTCTCGTTTGGGGAGGTAGTTTATACACCATAAAAATGATTTCAGTTCATCATTATGATTCGAAGCTTGTATGCTAAAACTTAAATCACTACAATAAAAGTTTAAATTTTCAAAAAATATTTTTAGAGAGAAAAAAAAAAGCATTGGTTTCTTTAATGCAACACAGACACTTTTTTTCCTTGTTTGTCGAATCGATATTCGAAAATCATAGAATGCATTTATTCTAAACTTTATTCCAATTTCTACTAATACGTCTAGATTTTTCTCGTAAACGCTTTCTACCTAAATACCTCTTCGTGTAATCCTAGTTAAACTCTTAACGTTATCAAGCTTCTCTATTTTTATAT
>CAHIKZ030005496.1:930000-955000 GCA_903632075.3 Acanthosepion pharaonis | reverse complement strand
GAGGAGTTACAGAGAGTGAAAGTAAGAGAAAAGAGAGGTGTTTTGAGGAGAGGATAAAGAGAAGGACAAGGATCAAGATGAAAGCATCAGATGATGATGACATTACATTTAGATAGATAGATAGATAGATAGATAGATAGAGTGAGAGAATGAGAGAGAGAGAGACCAAAGTCATAGATAGATAGATAATGAACAGACCGGAATAGATAGATAGATAGATAGATAGATCAAGCAAGCCAGGTGTGCCACTATCAAGCAAGGGGTTACAGAGAGTGAGAGCAAGAGTAAAGAGGGGTGTTTGAGGAAAGGGTAAAGAGAAAGACGGTGATCAAATCAAGGCATCAGAAGATGATGACATTACATTTAGATAGTGTTGAAACTTGGATAAGCATGGAATAATAATAATACAACACAAAATGTACGTAAACAAAATGTATTGAAACAAGGAAAAGGTACACAATATTTACAGTTAGTTTTGGTATATTCTTGGGAAGACTGTTCCTGTAGAATGGGTTAACTTAATCGCAGTCGGGCAGAGTCTCTCGATTCGATCTCTTCTTCCTTCTCCCAACGTCTTCCGGTACCAACCCATATTTATATCGGTCGGTACTCCACTATGTAAATTAGGTGGATCGTACCACAACAGATAGATAGATAGATAGATAGATAGATAGATAGATAGATAGATAGATAGATAAACAGACTGAGATAGATAGATAATGAACAGATTGAGATAGATAGATAGATAGATAGATAGATAGATAGATAGATATGAAAAACTTAGAGAGATTGGTTGATAGATAGATATGAATTTTCTTTTCCTTAAGCACTTCACCCCAAGCAAGGCGGGGGTGCCACTAGCACGCAAGGGGTTACAGAGAGTGGGAGCAAGAGTAAATAGCGAAGTGTTTGAGGAAACGATAAAGAAAAGGACGGGGATCAGGATCAAAGCATCATAAGATATCGATTGACATTACATTTGAATATTTGAAGATTATAGCCATCAGGGAAGCAAGTAAGAAGAAGGGAGTTCCTCTGTCTGGAAGTGCCAAAGAAGAAGCTATTAGAGTAGAAGTGTCGGATACATTTAACCGATTCGACAGTGAAAGGGTGGGACTGATATGCCAACCTAAACACAATGTAGTGACCGTCGCAATCTCCGGTCTTCCTTTCGTGTACAAATATATTGTTTTAAGAAGTGTATTAACTATTGTAACACTTTCTGAGTTTACTTACACGGAATTTTTTTTCTGTTTGTTTTTTTGTTTTTTGTTTTTTTTTAGTAGATAATTTTGACTGGCCCAATTTCCAGCCTTCATAGTATGTACAGATATATTTTTCTATAATGTCGACAAAAGATATTACGGCGCCCAAGAGACCACGGAACAGAAACATGATTACAATTTTTAAAGACTTAATGGCATTCTTTCTAGTACGACATATTTTATGGCTTCAAACGTTATTACAGCGGACACTTCGTAATTGAAATAAACGCCCCATTTTTTATTTGCTAAACTCTGCGTATTAGACTAATTGGCCTCCGCGTTCGAGAAAATCTTAGTAAGGAAAATGGGTTCTGTACAGCTGACTGACCCAATCTGCGGCCATAATCTGAATACCAAAGCCGTCTATATAAAGGTTACAAAGAAAGAGCGGTATACAAAACAAAAGAAAAAAAAAAGTGTGTGAAATATTGCCGAGGTTCTGTAAAATCGTCATAGTGTTAGCTGGGTGAGAAGTCAATCGATTTGTAGAGTAAAAGTCATTCTGTAAATAAGTAAATAAAAAAATTATTGAGTTATGCGAAAAGTGCGTTTTGGCGGCTAAGATAGAAATAGGCAGACGTTTGGAACATTAAAATACAACACGTATGTCGCGTAACACTGCACATAACTTGCCTTGTAAAGTTGCAAATGCGTTGCATTGTAACGTTTCAAATATGTACCCTTGTAACGTTACAAATGCCCTGTAGCGTTAGAAATGTTTTACCCTGTCACGTTACAAATACGTTGGCTTCTAACATTGCAAATACGGTGCCTGGTTTCAGTTGCAAATAAGTTACCTTGGAGAATTCGTAGTCTTGTAACGTGGCCATTGCATGTTGTAACGTTCCAAATACATTGTCCTGTAAAATTTCAAATACATTGTCTTGTAACGTTTCGAATACGTTCCCTTTACAAATGCATTGGTCTTGTAACGTTAAAATGTTTTTACCCTGTCACGTTACAAATACGTTGGCTTCTAACATTGCAAATACGGTGCCTGGTTTCAGTTGCAAATAAGTTACCTTGGAGAATTTAGTCTTGTAACGTGGCCATGAAACGATTTGTGTAACGTTCTTGTCCTGTAAAATTTCAAATTACAAACGTTTCGAATACGTTCACTTGTAACGTTACAAATGCATTGGTCTTGTAACGTTACAAATGCCCTGTAGCGTTAGAAATGTTTTACCCTGTCACGTTACAAATACGTTGGCTTCTAACATTGCAAATACGGTGCCTGGTTTCAGTTGCAAATAAGTTACCTTGGAGAATTCGTAGTCTTGTAACGTGGCCATGAAACGATGTTGTGTAACGTTCCAAATACATTGTCCTGTAAAATTTCAAATACATTGTCTTGTAACGTTTCGAATATTTCAAAAATACATTGTCTTGTAACGTTACAAATTTCGTTAATATGTTTTACCCTGTCACGTTACAAATACGTTGGCTTCTAACATTGCAAATACGGTGCCTGGTTTCGTTACAAATGTTATTGGGAGAATTTACTTTGTCTTGTAACGTTACAAACACTTCGCGTCGTTGGCTCGTAACGTTCGATGAAGTTGTTGTGTAACGTTCCAAATACGTTGTCCTGTAAAATTTCAAATACATTGTCTTGTAACGTTTCAAATATGTTCACTTGTAACGTTACAAATGCATTGGTCTTGCAACGCTGCCAATGCGTTGGCTCGTAACGTTCAATAGACGTTGCCTTGTAACATTGCAAAAATCTATTTTGCAACGTTACAAGGGGGCGTAAATACAGTCCCTTGTAACATTGCCAGTTCGATGCTTTGTATTGTTGAAAATATATTGCCTTGAAAATTTGCTCATACGTTGCCTTGTAACGTTACAAATGTATTGCTTTGTAACATTGCAAATACGTTGGCTTATAATATTACAATTAGCGTTTCTTGTAAGATTCTCTAACAGAAAATGGGCAATAAATAAGCATCTTAGAACGTGCCTTAATCATCTGAAGTCTGAATTTTTTTTTGCTTCGAGTTTACGAGACTCTAGCAGTAGTGGGGGGGGGGCGGAAAATTCCCCACTGCCTTATGGGTGAGAGAATAAAAAGTAAACCGTAGAAAAATCCTGACAGAAGATCCGATATCGGAGAGATGGCGTATTCCGTCAGTTTTCCGCCATTTCTGCAGATGTGACATCAAAATATTCGTTTATCCTACCGGGTCTCTATCGACAGTGACGAAAGCAGGATCTTGACGTATGGGAAGCTGATGGCCGACACCGTTCTTTCCCAGACCTGTAGCTCAAAGATGCACCAATCGACTTTCGAGACAGACAGGCCTGCGCCATAATACCTAGAGTTTATTTTATTTTATTTTATTTAAGCGCAGCACACTAGACTGGCGTCGAGATCTCATCAATTTACATCTTGCCTTGTTAGAGGTAGCCGTAACTTCTATACTAGCACTTTCTTTTCTCGCACTTCTCGCTTGTGGGACTCCGTTCCAGGTCCATGCTTTCCAGACAACTTTAATCTTCAGAAAGAATTAAATACAATGTCAATCGCTACCTACTGTCCTCCTGATTACTCTTTTCTCTTCCCGTTCATTATTAATATTTATGTTTCTAATTCCCCTTGTGTCTTAGTGGCTTTACTGTTTTGTATGGGGGAAAAACATACACACACACACACACACACACACACACACACATATATATATATATATATATATATATATATAATTTAAAGAAAAAATAGAACACTTTAAGGTTCCATAGTTATAATTTATTTCACCAGAGATTTTATTTTACTCTGGATCTTCAGACTTCACTTTCAAGGGTGAAAAAATGAATTTAAAATTTACAATTTAATGTGCAGTATTAAGCTTATATATATATGTGTGTGTGTGTGTGTGTGTGTGTGTGTGTGTGTGTGTGTGTGTTAAATTTCTCAGAATAAATCTGTAGAGAAGACAAATATACAATCGGAAAATAGTCAAATGACGAAAAGCGTCGGCAAGGCCTGAGTCCTATTTAACATTTATCCATCTATCTATCTATCTCTTCCCCCCTCACTTGTCGCGCTCGCTCTCAACCCCCCACTTTTCGCGCTCACTCTTTCCTCCCCACTTGTCATGCTTGCTCCCCACATCACCCTCGCTATTCCCCGTTTCTCTCTCTCTCTCTCTCTCTCTCTCTCTCTGTGTGCGTGTCAAAGTTCTCAGAATAAATCTGTAGAGAAGACAAATTGAATAAAATACACAATCAGAAAATAGTACCCAGTCCTTGCCGACGCTTTTTGTCATTTGACTTTTCACATAGGGAACTGCACTTCAATATTTCTCAGCCAGAGCCAATTCATTTTCAAATTTTTAGTGATCTTTTAATTAAGGAAGCATGTTGAAATTTTGAAGCATGCTTTTTTAAATTAGTAATTTGAGCATTTTCAACTTTGAGCGGAGGGGGGCTTTGATATTGTTCTTTTAAATAGGCAATACTAAAATTTGTCCCAAATGTCCTTTATAAGTTCTGGTGTTCAATAGGTTAATTTTTGTTTCCAAGTGTTCAGTACTATTTTACGATTGTCTATTTTATTCAATTTGTCTCCTCTACAGATTTATTCTGAGAACTTTAACACCCACGAACTCAAGAGAGAGAGAGAGAGAGAGAGAGACGGGGAATAGCGAGCGTGATGAGGGGAGCAAGCATGACAAGAGGGTAGGAAAGAGCGAGCATGACAAGTGGAAGGAAATAGATAGATAGATGTTAAATAGTACTCAGTCCTTGCCAACGCTTTTCGTCATTGACTATTTTCCGATTGTCTATTTTATTGTCTTCCCTACAGATTTATTCTGAGCACCTTCATACATTGTTGACATGGAAAGCAAAAACACACATTTAGTAAAAAAAAGAAAAGAAAAAGAAAACGTTACTAATATCCAAAAAGTGGCTTACGCAAGAGTGTCTTTTAAATTTTTTGAATTTCATGTAACTACACAACATTTCAGGAGCCATGGTGGAGTAATGGATAGAGGCTTGGATTGAGGAATCTGAGAGCCGAGTTCGAATTCCAGTCGAATCTATTACATTCACTTACGTGCTAATACACTTGGGTATGAATCATCCTCAGCTATGGGTAAATAGCAGAACAGACTTGGTTCTATAGCCTTGTCTATCGCAGAAAGAAATAGCAACCTACAGTGGGGAAAAAATCTGCCTCGTCAGTCATGTATCGAAAGATACATGATTGCCTAAGTATGTATGTTTGTGCATATCTATATTTATGGGTTAAAGTGTGCAATATTAGGGATAGTGTGCATATAAATATAAAAGTCAACACTTTCAAAAATGTCCACTGTGTGTGTGTGTGTGTGTGTGTGTGTGTGTGTGTGTGTGTGTGTGTGTGCTAAAGTTCTCAGAATAAATCTGTAGGGAAGACAAATTGAATAAAATAGACAATTAGAAAATAGTTCTCAATCCTTGCCGACGCATGACAAGTGACGATAAGCAGAGGCGAAATGCTGTGTACTTAGATGATATTCAAAAATTTTAAAAACGCTCTTGGGTAAGTCTCTTTTTGTACATTAGTAACATTTTCCAATATTTTTTTCTTTTATTTTTGACTAAGTTACTAATATGCAAAAAGAGGCTTACCCAGGGGCGTCTTTTAAAATTTTTGAATTTCATCTAACTACATATTTCACTTACCTTCATAAAGTCAAATGACGAAACGTGTTGGCAAAGACTAAGTACTATTTTCCGATTGTGTATTTTATTCATATATATAATAGATAGATAGATAGATAGATAGATAAACAGAGTCCCCAAAAAAACTCTCTGTCACTATTACTATCCTTTGTATCTCTCTCTACCACTGTTACTCTCACTTTTCTCTCTCACTGTTACTTTCCTTTTAACCGCTCTCACTCTGTCATTGTTACTGTTCTTTATCTCTCTCTCTCTCTCTCTATCACTGTTACTCTCCATTTTCTCTCTCACTTTTCTCTCTCGCTTTTACTTTCACTTCTCCCTCTGTCTCACTCTCTCATTGTTACTATCCTTTGTCTCCCCCCCTCTCTCTCTCTCTCTCTTTCTATGCCTGTTACTCTCTGTTATGGTCCGGTTTCCTGTACGGCGGTGATAGTCCAAGGTAGAACCAATAAAGAAGAACTCGAACACGGATATGGAATAAAACAGATATATTACAAACAGGAATATATACAGAGAAGTAGAAGTGTTAGTGTGAACAATCAGGTTTAGTAGA
The DNA here is from genome assembly GCA_903632075.3 of Acanthosepion pharaonis. Taxonomy (NCBI): domain Eukaryota; kingdom Metazoa; phylum Mollusca; class Cephalopoda; order Sepiida; family Sepiidae; genus Acanthosepion; species Acanthosepion pharaonis. Next base: position 948,508 of record CAHIKZ030005496.1, on the reverse strand, counting down.
GAGAACAATGTAGTCTCGACCAGTATCACTATTCCAATGTCTTGTAGTAATTGTTTGAAAGCGACTCTGTTTCGGACTGCCTCTGACTCGACTCTTGACTCGACTTGAACTACTGACGATATTCAGTCACCCCCCCCCACTGGGGCATCATGTGACACAAGGTCGGTTATTTATTGTAGGTTCTCCGATCCCGTGGGCTCGGCCCCAAAATATGACCATTGAACCCGTATAAACGGGCTCAGGGCCGGTTTACCTCCCCGAACGAGACTCCGCCCCTCGGCGTAGCCTCGTTCGGGTTATCCCGCCCCCGAAGGCAGAGAGTTCAACAAATCTGTCGTTCAAGACTTGAACTACTGACAATATTCAGTCACCCCCACGAGGGTGTCGCCTTTTTAACGTTGAGATCAGGCTCAACAAACCCCGTAAACGTCGTTCAAGGAGACTCCGCCCTTCGAACTACTTCCTCCCCCCCGTAGGAAGAGAGTACAACCGTGTAGTCGGTTCAAAACTTGAACTACTGACTCCCTGTCTACTTCTGAGGCGCAGTATTTATTAAGTATGGAATAGTCCATTATTATTATTATGGGTAAGGTCCCATAACACTCTCACTTTTCTCTCTCACTTTTACTTTCTCTTCTCTCTCTCTCTCTCTCTCAATCTGTCATTGTTACTATCCTTTGTATCTCTCTCTATCACTGTTACTCCTCCTTTTCTCTCTCTTTATCCCTGTTACTCTACCTTTTCTCTCTCACTTTTACTTTTTCTCTTCTCTCTCTCAATCTGTCACTGTTACTAACCTTTCTCTCTCACTATCACTGTTACTCTGCCTTCTCTCTCTCTCCCTTTCACTCTGTCACTATTACTAACCCTGCCTATGTTACTAATATGCCAAAAGTGACTTACCCAGGAGCGTCTTTTAAAATTTTTGAATTTCATGCAGCTACACATTTCACTAGCCTTGATCCCGGGGTAACTTAGCTAACAGTCTAACTCTCTGCCTTCGGGCAGAGAGGAACCCGGACGAGGCTCCGCCGAAGGGCAAGGTTTCGTCCGGGGAGGTAGACAGGCCCTGAACCGGTTTATACGGATTCTAAGGGAATAATTTTGGCCGAGCCTACGGGCTGGGAGAACCCACGGTAAATTCGGCCTTGTGCCACATACATCCCTCGTGGGAGGGTAGCTAAATATCACTTGCCTTGTTAAAGTCAAAGGACGAACCGCATCGGCAAAGGACTAACTATTATTTTCCGATTTTGTTGATAGATAGATAGATAGATAGATAGATAGATAGATAGATTCCTCTAAAAATCATTTCAGGAAAGAAAAAAAAATTTTTTTCGTAGTTTTATCAAATTGCGATAGCACTGTTTACTGTAGTATATTTTCTCGACTGATGACGTTTCCGACATGACAGCATCATCAACAGGTCCTTAAGGATTCTTTGTATCGCAAGAAAACCAACTACATTGAGGACCTTAGACAAAATATTCAAATTATATGTGCAGCAATCCCACTGGACCCTTTTGGCCAATGTTGACCAAGCAGTAATACGGCGTAGAAATAAATGCCTGCAAGCTAAAAAGCCACTAAAAAACTAAACTGTATGCCTACTTTTGCCCCACTGCGTGTATATATATATATATATATATATATATATATATATATATATATATGTATGTATGTATACACACACACACAGTCTGTCCCGAATAGGTATACATACTTCAGAAAAGTTTTATCAAATTGTGATAACATTGTTTACTTTGGTATTTTCTTGACAAATGGCATTAGGCTCATGGGTGTAGTATCAACAAGATCGAAAGGATATTAAATATCACAAAAAAAACGACTACATTGATAGACCTTAGACTTGAAATTGAAAATGCATGTGTAGCAATCCCACTGGACACTGGGCAACGTTTCCCAAGCATTAGTTCACTGTACCAATAAATATCTGGAAGTTAAAAGATACTATTTTGAGCATCTATGGTGATTGTAGTTACCAAAAGTAACTTGTATTAATCTTGTGATGTCTGAATAAATTTAGTATTACAATATCTATACAAGTTTTTTGTTTCCTGAAGTGTGTTTACATTTTGAGGGTGAACTAAATATATATATATGTATGTGTTTGTGTGTCTGCGTGTGAAAAATGATCTAAACTAACCTTTGACATCTGGCAAAGCTTGTTCTAGGCATCATATTTGGCTTTGTCCACAAAGTCTACCATGTCACTGTACCAATGTAAATATCTGGAAGCTAAAAAGCCACCATTTTGAGCATCTATTGTGATTGTAGTTACCAAAAGTAACTTGTATTAATCTCGTAATACCTGAATAAATTTAGTATTACAATATCGATAGAATTTAGTATTACAATATCGATACAAGTGTTTCCTTTCCTGAAATGTGTATACTTTTTTTTTGTGGGGGAGATTTTATATGCAGAGGAAGGCTTTTTTGCAATCGTTCGGTTCACTCTTTAGGAGCTATCAGAAACTGACTCTTATTTTCTCTTTTGCGTTGTTTTTATACTAAATTAAGAAATAATTCATGCGCTGTTTATTGGTGGGTTGTGGTGTCTTCCCTCTATGTTGGACTCTCCCGCCTACTATAAGATTAGTAGGAGAGAAGGCCTTGTGGGAACAGTCGCACAGATTGTTCAACTGTCCAATTTTCTGCCTCGGCAGAGGGGAACTCGGACGAGGCTTTGCCGAAGGTAGACAATCCCTGAACCCGTTTATACGGGTTCTAAGGGAATATTTTTGGCCGAGCCTACGGGCTCGGAGAACCCACGGTAAATTCGGTCTTGTGCTACATACATCCCTCGTGGAGGTGGTGGAGGGGCTGTTAAATATTAACAGTCGAATAGATTGAACGCTGGGTCAACCGACGCACACTCACTAGTCATGTAATACTCTTCTGTTGTACTTACTGTTTAATATATGATATATCTGTAACACTTGTTTTTTTTATTTCTTTAACCATTTACATGGTAACAGCATGGTGTTAAATTGATTTTGTGTGTGTGTGTGTGTGTGCGTGTGTGCGTGCGTGAGCGTGTGTGTGTGTATGTGTGTAGACTGTCGGTGTTTGATAAAACCTTTTTTTTAATAATTATTAAAACAAATTCTTTTCTTCTTTTACAGGTAAGTGTTTTTTCTTCTTCATGAAAAATGGTGAACTTTGTGGTTTAGGTGACTGGGTGTTTTGAATCGGTAAGCACATAAAATCTCTCTCTCTCTCTCCCTCTCTATCTCTCTCTCTCGCTCTATCTATCTATCTATCTCCGTCATTATTACTATTATTTGTATCTCCCTCTGTCTATCACTGGTACTCTCCCTTCTCACATGCAATCTTACTTTCCCTTCTCTCTCTCTCTCTCTCTCTCTTTGTCACTGTTCTATTTTTCTCTCCCTTTATCACTGTTACTCTCCCTTCTCTCTCATCCTTACTTTGTCTTCTCTCTCTCTCTGTCACTGTTACTATCCTTTGTCTCTCTCTACCACTGTTACTCTCCCTTCTCTCTCATTCTTACTTTCTCTTCTCTCTCTCTCTCTTTCTCTCTATTTATCACTTTTCTATTCTTTGTCTCCCTCTATCACTATTACTCTCCCTTCTCTCTCAATCTTACTTTCCCTTCTCACTCTCTCTCTCTCTGTCTCTCTCTGTCACTGTTCTGTTCTTCCTCTCCCTCTATCACTGTTACTCTCCCTTCTCTCTCAATCTTACTTTGTCTTCTCTCTCTTTCTCTCTGTCACTGTTACTATCCTTTGTCTCTCTCTACCACTGTTACTCTCCTTTCTTTCCATCTCTCTCTCACACTCTTAGTTTCCCTTCTTTCTCTGCCAATGTCACTATTCTTTCTCTCTCTCTCTATCATTGTTACTCCCATTCTCTCTCTCTGAATCTTACTTTCCCTTCTCTCTCTTTATGTGTCACTATACTATCCATTTCCTTTCTCTATCACTGTTATTATCCGTCCTCTATCTCACTCTTATTTTCTTTCTCTCTCCTTCTCTCTCTCTCTCTCTCTCTATCTGACACTGTCACTATTCTTTCTCTCTCTCTCTATCAGTTACATTTCCTTCTCTCTCCCACTGTTACTTTCCCTTCCTCCTCTCTCTCTCACTCTGACACTGTTAGTATCCTTTCTCTCTCTCTTTCTCTCTCTCTCACTGTTACTCTCCCTTATCATTGAACTATCTGTTATATACCGTACCTATGAACACTAATGTGTTTGTCCCAATCCTCATAAATACGTTGGACACTATTATAAGTGGGGGGTAATATGCTGTCTAAGTAGTCCACCACTAGCAGTGGTTTACCTACTTCACGCTGCTGGTGAGTATTGTATTCTGCTGATGTTATATAAAGATTACCATTTCATTTCCAACCTCCATTTTAGTTATTCTTCATTCAGTAACACTTTCTAGGTTACAACAAATATAAAAATGCATTACAAATAATTTTTACTATAAAAATGCATTGCAAATGATTTTTTTTTTACTATAAAAATGCATGACAAATAATTTTTACTATAAAATGATTTTTACTAAAAAAATGATTTTTTTGATTTTTACTATAAAAATGCATGGCAAATGATTTTTTACTATAAAAATGCATTGCAAATGATTTTTACTAGAAAAATGCATTGCAAATGATTTTTTACTATAAAAATGCATTTCAATTTTTACTATAAAAATGCATTGCAAATGATTTTTACTATAAAAATGCATGACAAATGATTTTTACTATAAAAATGCATTGCAAATGATTTTTACTATAAAAATGCATTGCCAATGATTTTTACTATAAAAATGCATTGACAAATGATTTTTACTATAAAAATGCATTGCCAATGATTTTTACTATAAAAATGCATTGCCAATGATTTTTACTATAAAAATGCATTGCCAATGATTTTTACTATAAAAATGCATGACAAATGATTTTTACTATAGAAATGCATTGCCAATGATTTTTACTATAAAAATGCATTGCCAATGATTTTTACTATAAAAATGCATTGCCAATGATTTTTACTATAAAAATGCATGACAAATGATTTTTACTATTGAAATGCATTGCCAATGATTTTTACTATAGAAATGCATTGCCAATGATTTTTACTATAAAAATGCATTATTATGCTATAACTTTTATTATTGTTATATACCATACCTATGAACACTAATGTGTATTTCCCAATCCTCATAAATACGTTGGACACTATTGTAAGTAGGGGCAATATACTTTCTAAGTAGTCAACCACTAGGAGTAGTCTACCTACTACAGACCGCTGGCGAGTATTGTATATTGCTGATGTTATAAAAATTACCATTTAATTTCTAATGGCCGTTGCAGTTATTCCTCATTCAGTAACACTTTGTAGGTTACAGCATTATCACTTTTCTCTCTCACACTTTTGCTCTCTCTCCTCTCTCTCTCACACAATCTATTATACTCTCCATTCTCAGTCTATCACTGTCACATTTCCTTCTCTCTCTCTTACTAAGTTTTAATATTTTTTCAGTCTTTCTTTCCGTTGTTCTTTCTTTCTTTTATTTTTTCTTTCTTTTCCCCAGTTTTAACGTTCTTTCTTTCATTCTTATTTTTAATAACTTTTTTTCATTCTTTCTTACTTTCCGTTTTCTTTTTCTTTTCTTTCTTTCTTTGATTCTTAATTTTAATATCTTCTTTTTTTCTTTTTCTTTCATTCCTTCTTTCCTCCTTTAAATCTTAATTTTGATAACTTCATTCTTTCTTCCCTTCTTTCTTTCTTCCTTTCTTTCTTTCTTTCCTTAATTTTTAATTTTAATATCTTCTTTCTTTATTTTTCTTTCTTTCTTTTTCTTTCCTACTTCTTTCTTTCTTTCTTTCGTTTATTTTTCTTCTTATGAGGAAAACACTTATCATTTTCCTCTCATTCATTCAAAACTCACCTTTTTTCAAACTGGTACTAAAGCTGTTGGCAAGAAAAAGATTATAGGCCTCTTACTATCTGCTCTTATTTTCGTCAGTATCTTAGTCTGAATATATATATATATACAAAGAAATGGACAAGGTCCGACAATTTATTTATTAAAGACATTTTTTTTTTTTTAATGTTTAACGTTATTTTTTTATAGATACAAGTATTTAAGTAAATGCTCTGTTTATGATAAACAGTATTAAATAACATTTACCGGCCTGAATGTCCGAGAAATTTTCATAGAAAATATTCGTTCTTTGACAGGATTCGAACCTGCATCCTATACGGAACCGTCATTTACGCAGACGTGCCTTACCGTTCGGCTACAAAGAATCGTTCGGTAGACAAGGTCAATTTATTCCTTTATGCTTAATAAACTTCAATCTTCCATGAATCTCGTAAATTCATAATTAAAAATGGACAAGCAGTATCAAATTCTTTGTAAACAAATGACGTCATATATTCGAAGAAATGGACAAGCAGGTAAACAAACGTTAAAATACATAAAAAACAACGTTAAACATAAAAAATTGTCTTTAATAAATATATATATATATATATATATATATATATATATATATATATTCAGACTCGATGAATTACTTAATTATAATTATCAAATCCTCCTAATAATTTCTATTATTTGTATATCATTGCTTGAACCGGCTTCTAAGGCTCAAGTTCGAGCGGCTTGGTGATAGTAATCGTGGCTCCTGGGGGCACAGTCTTATGGTTAGAGAGAATCTCAGTTGAGTTACACCACGGAATATGTGAGCGAGCGGCGTTATATTGAGTCTGATTTGCAATCTCTTCGTCACCGTGGAACAGTTGGTATGACGTTTGCTTGATAACCTAAGTGTCCGGGTTTCAATTCTCTGTAGTGGATGCGCACTGCTGATGAGTCCCAAATATAGGACGAAACGGCCATCCAGTGCTTTCTGTTGAGGTTTCTTTCAGATTCGATGAATTGCTTAAATATAATTATCAAATCCTCCTAATAATTTCTATCTTATATATATATATATGTATAAACATACTGAGAGAGATGAAACCATATTCTCTTGAATCTATGTTTTGAGCAGCAGAACAGATGGAGTCCTATAGCCGTGGTTGGCAAACAGTCTACATTAGAAAAAAGACGGTAGCCTACTGCGGGAATATCTTCTGTAAGGCCAGTTACGAATTGAAAGAGACATGATCGATAAAGCCTATATCACGTAGAGCACTTCACCGACAGAGTGATCTATCTATCTATCTATCTATCTATCTATCTTCTTTTAGATGGGTTTTATTTTGGCTGGGCCTACAGGCTATCTTGTCTTATTCTATTTATAAATACCATCTATCTTAAAGGTTTATATCATATCTGGTTTCAATCTGTTCATTCTTTCTTCTTCTTCTCTCTTCAGCTATAAATAGGAGGGCAGACTGGGTTCTGTAGCCTTGGATGGCAAATGGTCTAAGAGAAGGACAATTCTTAATTCAAAACCTGTGGAGGGTCATTTGGGGACCTTGTGGCACGTAGTGCACCAGGTCTCTGTATTCGGCCCTTCAAAAAATGTGCTTGATTCTGCACAAAGCCTTCAGCACTATAATCAAATCACATGTGCTGGTGTCTGGGCCTTTGGTTCCTAGGAACTGAGCAGCTTGACCCTCATACGTCGAATACGACGGGAGAGTCCAGCCACCAGCAACGAGCAACCGGGATGCTGTTACAGCAGCCATTCGAGAAATGTCACTCCTCGGCAGCCGTTTTTCTTCCGTGACGATGCTTATCTATGAAATTCCACATAGATATCAAAATACCCATCTTTGATAAGATCTATGTCGCATTTTATGATACCATTTCATTAATACACACCTAGGGAAATGAGCAAAGTATAAAATGATAAATAATGTAAGAAATTTATTGCTTTCAAAGTAAAAAACAAAACAAAACAAACTATAGCAATCGTATAATCATGCGTATATATCTTACCATGTGTGTATATATATATATATATGTCACACATTATGAAATGGACAAAGTCCGAAAATATAAAAAGAGTGTTAAAAATAAAAATGTCTTTATATACGTCATTTTTATAGATAAAAATATTTAAGTAAATTCTCTGTTTATAATAAACAGTATTAACAACATTTACCGGCCTGAATGTGACGTCATTTGTTTACATTTGGATACGCATCGAGCAGATATGAATGTATCAGAGGAAATCATGCAGAATTGTGATTTAAAAACAGTAAAATCGACCTTGCTAACCGAAATGCTCCTCTGTGGCTCAATCGGTAAAAGCACGTCAGGCTACATGACGGTTCCGTATAGGATACAGGTTCGATTCCTGTCGGAGGACGCATATTCTCTATGACAATTTCTCAGACATTCAAACCGGTAAATGTTGTTTAATACTGTTTATTATAAAGAGAGCATTTACTTAAATATTTGTATCTATAAAAGAACGTAGTAATTGAGACAAATTTAGACAACAAAGATCAGTTCCGAGCTTAGCTTTCCATTGTCTTCCGCGTTTAGCTTTCCGCAGCGAATGCATGCAAACAACGCGAGTAATGGCTGCCGTCAACGACACAAATGTATCCCAAATTTCATTGTCGATAGCAGCAAAACTGTAGATTTTACCAAATTTATCAATTCGTATGGAGCATGTACAATTACACAGAAATATAAGTATTTTGGAAAGTTTTAATGCTAACTGAGTTCGGGTGTTACACTGCAAATTAACCAAATTTTTTATATACCAAAATTCGATTAACGTGTACATAATACTCGATTAGTACGGTAAAACATTCTTCAGTTTAACCATAGTAATTGAAACTGATTTTTTATAGTTACCAGTTAAATAAAAATCTTATAAAATTTAAAGAAGGAAAATAGTTAACTATTTTGTTTGTCAAAATTTACGTTATCTAAGTAAGTAAAATCGTGTTCAACAATGGACAGTTACAAGTAGATAAATTTTATAATTTGAGTCGTTAATAAAAAATATATATTAGAATATTTTTCACTTTAAATTTTTTCAATATTTTATTGTTTAAAGCATCAACACGTGGGGAGAGAGTAGTGAACAAAACAAGATCAAGATTTAAAATTCAAATTCTAAGCACTGACTAATTGATTTTGTTAGAAATTAAAAAAGACTCGAATTTACAAACTTTGCTTAACACACACGCAAAAGCGAATCCCCCCCATCAAAAAAAACTCGTAAAATTTCACACCTTGATGCGAAATGTTTTTTGGCCAATAGAAAACTAGGAAACATTTAAAAGCAAAATTCAAATAATCTTCAATTCTCAGAAACAAATTCTTTTACGGACCTTTTCGCGAGTCGACGCGAAGTTTGTTCGTCGTCCAATGGAAAGGCCCGAATCATATCCGGGAGCGAATTCCCAAATGACCTTTTCAAACCTCACAAAAAAATAAAAGACGGGCAAGTTCGCCTGTCACCAGCGAGAAGAAGACGAATGTATTAACACGTCCCTTGACAAACGTCAAGCGATCGTTATTATTATCTCTACCTTTCTCCCTCACCTCTTTTATACTTGATAAATGAACGGAACATTTTAAGACTGAGCGATTACTTCAAAGACATTCCTATCCTACGATAACGCTCATACATACATACATACATACATCCACACAAACGTTCCTGCCTACGTAGACATAAACTCATTCTAGCAAGGACTACTACGAACATTTTGACGACCTTGTATCAACCAAAATACATTAATTTTATTTGTAAAGACCTTAATTGATTTATATGTATATAAATTTCTTGTTTCACTTTACAATTTGATTTTCTTGTTTTATCCCCCTCTTATGGTGGTCTATCTAACTAACGAGGCCAAATCAAACTAATCTGTTTCAACACTATAACTGATAACCCACTATAAGAAAAACGTTTAAGAAAATTTCGAAAACCTGAGCCAAACCTGTTAAAGTATAAAGTTTTAAAAAAAGGAAAGCAACAAATTATTTTTCTAAGAAACAAAAATACTGAAAATCCAATTGTAAGTCACAAAATTTTAATTCTTCTCCGTAAAAATTCATATATCGTAAATAAATATCACTATATTAAATATTAGGTTTCTTTTTATGTACAATCCTCATTTTAGTCTATACAATAAGTTTTTGTTCAGAATCTTTCTAAAATTTTTTATATATATATATATATATATATATATATATATATATATTATCACTATATATTTCAAAATAATATAGACAAGTTTGTCTATTTATTTTATGTCCAATTTTCGTATTTCTGATAAGTTTGATAACATTATCATTAACCGAAAAAGAAATTCAAATATTTATCCATTATTTTTTAATATAATTAAACTTTCGGCTTACTCAAGCCATTATCAAAGAATAATTACAAACATATCAAACAATATACGGACACGAAGTGAATTTGTCATTGTTTATTTATATAGTATATATAACGATTAACACGCGCATATAAGACGCTATCGCACCGCATCTCATGACGTCACACATGACTACACGAGAGTGAATTGGAGAATGAAATAAGGAAAGCCGTTGGTATAAACAATGGCTTCTGTTAGAAATTATAGACATTTAAGAATATTTGTAGAGATTCCATAGTTTGATTTTGTTTAGGTTGGGTTTTAACTGTTTGATGTATAATGTCTATATTATTTAATGAAACGTATAAATATATATATATATATATATATATATATATATATATATATATATATCAAATGTATCTAAGCTCTAACAAAGTTTTACATCCATGTTAGATTTTAAACGTTTATTCTGAGTTTTTGGCCTTTCAATTAAACAAAATAAATAACAAAATATATTTTGTTTTCTTCCGAATCTTCTTAAAACAATTTTATATTTTAAACTTAATATGGATTAAATTTAAAATTGTTAATTTTTTATTTTCAATTTTATAGTAAAATTTGATATTAATTAGTTAGAATGAGGAAATGTTTTGGCCAATGAAAGAATTTCTGGTCGACCGGTTTTCTTAGTGGACAGAGGTATGTTAAATTCTTTAAGCACGTATCATTATCTACGCTATACGCGGTGCAACTTAAACTCTGTTGCCCTCACACAAAACGTACCCAAGTCAAGGTGAAGACACCCACGCAACATGGATAAAATGCATATTAGAGACACACACATGAACACTCACACAAACAAACACACACGCGCGCACGCGCGTACACACCGACACAACTGAATACACATTATGAATCCAGCATTGTGAAACAAGAATTATGATAATCCGATGAAATTTGTAAAACTGTTTTGACAACGTCAGAATGACATGTCTTCTATAATTGATATCATATGAATTGGCCTGCGTATTAAGAGGGCATCACGCCATTCTTCTTCTAGATCTCTTTATATATATATATATATATATATATATATATATATATATATATATATATATATATATATATATGTGTGTGTGTGTGTGTGTGTGTGTGTGTGTGTGTAGAAAGAGATGTGAAAGGAATGGGATAGATGAATAGATGTATATATATATATAGAGAGAGAGAGAAAGCGATATGAAAAGAATGAAATGGATATGAATAAACTTTATCTATATATAATGAGGAATCAGAGAGCCGAGTTCGAATTCCAGTCGAATCCATTACATTCACTTATGTGCTAATACCCTTGGGAAAGGTATGAATCCTCTTCTTCTCCCCTGATTTATTTATTAACACAAACAAAACAATTTATTATAATTTATAATAAAAAAGGAGGCACTCTGGAGTAATGGATAGCCGCTCGGATTGAGGAATCAGAGATCCGAGTTCGAATACCAGTCGAAACCCTTACATTCACTTATGTGCTCATACCCTTGGGAAAGGTGTGAATCCTCTTCTTCTCCCTCCAGCTATGGGTAAAATAGCAGGACAGACTGGGTTCTATAGCCTTGGATGGCAACTGGTCTAGGAGAAGGACAACTCTGAATTCAAAACCTGCGGAGGGTCGTTTGGGAACCTTGTGGCATTCGGTGCACCAGGTCTCTGTATTCGTCTCTTCAAAAAGTGTGGATGGTCCTGCACGAAACTTTCACCAATATAATCAAATCTCATGTGCCGGTGTCGGGGTGTCGGTTTCCTGGGAACTGATCTGCTTGACACTCATACGTCGAATTCGATGGGAGAGGCGAGTATATATATATATATATATATATATATATGTGTGTGTGTGTGTGTGCAGATATGAATAAGATTATATATTTATATAGAGAGATATATTAGCTTATTCATTTCTATCTCTAGATATGCTAGAAAGGAGGAAATAAAGAAAATGCTAAATAGATAGATAGATAGATAAAGAGATAGATAGATGGGAAAACAGACTGAGATAGATAGATAGATAGATGTGAACAAGACTGAACATCAAGAAAGGGACTTCAATCAACTAAGTGACACATTTTAATCTCGTTAATCTTATATAAATATATATATATATATATATATATATATATATGACAAACACAATGAACTAGATAGATAGAAAGCAATGAATTAGATAGATAGAAAATTAAACACAATGAACTAGATAGATAGAAAGCAATGAATTAGATAGATAGCCATGAATTAAACAGATAGATAGAAAGCAATGAATTAGATAGATAGCCATGAATTAAACAGATAGATAGAAAGCAATGAATTAGATAGATAGCCATGAATTAAAATATCGATATAGATTGAATTAAACAGATAGATAGAAAAATGAATTAGATAGATAGCCATGAATTAAACAGATAGATATAAAGCAATGAATTAGATAGATAGCCATGAATTAAACAGATAGATAGAAAGCAATGAATTAGATAGATCGATGAATAGATAATAGCATATCAACAATATCGATATATTAATGGGCAAAAAATGAATTGAATCTTGGCTCTGAAAGTTCTTCGACGCTGAAAAACTGGTCCATTTTTTTTCTCATACCCCCACTTTTTTTTTCTTGGGTTGCTCTTTAGATATCTGAGTGAGCTTCCGGTATATATTCGTAATAAAGATTCTATATAGTTTAATACTTACTCACTTGCACATATAATTGAGTACATAGCTGCATCGAGATATGTTGGCAATTGATCGAAGTTCGTGTACGAAAATATGTCGTCGCACACAAAGAGACAACGTGAGCAAGAATTCGCTGAAAAGTAATCAGTTCAACCAAGACTGGCGTTGTAGAGAAAATTCTGTTTTTTGGCCATTTTCTACGATCAAAAAGCGCTTTCGGTAGAGCGTTTCTCAGAACCCCCTCCACCCACTTCTTAAGTATATAAATACGACATGCTCGTGGGGAAACGATTATGGCAACAGAGGATATGGAAGAAATGTTTATTCTCCGATTTAGATTTCCCCTATTATGCGCATTATTATATCCATAACACCGTATTTCACGTACTGAACGGGATGGTGGAAAAGAAAAGGAATTCTAAACATACTTTGTTCCTAGAGAGATTTTAATACCACTATGACATACACAAAACTATATATAAATATATATATATATATATATATATAACGTCATCCACAGACAGACTGTTTCGCAGCTCATCAGTGTGGTTAGACATCCGGTTGCCTCTAGCTAGGATCGAAACCCGACTGAATTGGTTATTGGTTATTTTTAGAAACACGCCCAGTGACTGACAGTGACTCAATTCGCATCTGCGAAGTGTCTCGCTATATAGCTATAATAGTCACTGTTTACCAACCCACACCTCGTCCCCAGAGAGCTCAACTGAAATTGATATTTCAGGAGCCAATATCAAGTATGTGGTGCAGTTCAATTAACATTACATGAATCATTCATACAAAAACAGATATAGAAGTTAATGATATAAATGGCGAGAATACATCTCGCTAGTTATATCATTAACTTCTATATATGTATTTTGTATGAATGATTCATGTAATATATATATATATATATATATGTGTGTGTGTGTGTGTGTGTGTGGCAGAAGTAGATTGAAATGAGAAGGAAAATATAGGGCCTTTCAAATAATATGAAGATACTTGTGTTTCTGGAGAAGCCATGATTAGGACCCCGCCTCGATTCAAGCGGGCCGGATTCATCTATATGTCCCAAGAGAGGAAAACATTCCCCGAACTGGAGACACCGGGTCTTGTATTTTCCCAACATGAGGACTGCTAGCTAGAGATAGTTTCTTTCTATATCTATATATGGGGAAGATATATTCCGAAATGGAAAACGGCGCCATTCATTTGTAAGGCGCTGGTGGAAGGCAGATTTATCTTTAGCCCGCTCTGGGAGGCCCGGGTCAAACAAACGACTGCTTCGTTTTACTCTTGTCAACCGAATGATTGAATGACTACTTTCGTCACCGTACGATGTGACGTCACTAAGCAGTCGTCAGGTGATGTACGTGATTTATCTGGACCAAATGGAGATAATCGTGTTGGCCTGGGAAATCATCTGGTCGACTTAAAACCGTTCCAACATTACACACAATTTCGGCAAGTATTCCGCTCATATTGGTTCATTTCCCCCACCCAACACCTTCCTCTCCACATTGTTATAAACAATTCCTTTTTATAATCTTTGTCAACTCTTAAAATGATTAATTATCTTTTTCTTGTTGGAGCTGTGAATTGCAGATGAAAATATCGTCCGTGCTTTCTTTTACATTTAAATCTTAAAGCACCGATTCAGCGTAGTGGTACACGTACATATGTGACATTGAGTCTCTCTGCTATGTCTCGTGTCGTGTGACCTGGGCTATTTATCAGCAGCGTAGCGATTCACGTACACATTTTCAGGAGAGCAACACACTGCGGCTTTTCGGCCTCGCATTTTGTGGAGCGTCTACATCAAACCAATAGCTGTATCTACTGCAAGGACAGTTGGCTCACTGTGTCATCCCAGAAAATTTTACTCGTCAGAATCCTTCTTGCTCATTTAAAAATCTACCATTCGCCCGTATATTGAATACTGTTCCATTATCTGGAATGGCATATCAGCTATTCATCACGAGGTTCTTGGCAAAACCCGAAGAAAGATCTGCAATGTAATAGATCCTGACCTGGCATCTCGACATCACTTACTTTCTCACCGAAATGACATTGCTTCCTTCTGTTTTTTCTACAAATATTTTCATGGCATTTTTCCTGATGAGCTTTTTTCTTTTACTGGTTCCCCTAATACATGAATTTAAGCGTGTGACTAGATTGGCATTTAGGTCCCACCCTTTTAGTGCTAAATGAAACCACCACTTCTACGCCAACAGTTTCTTTTTTGACACTTCCCGCTTGTAGAACTCCCCTCCGTTTATTCGCTTCCCTGATAACTACAATCTTCAAAAATTTAAATTAAACATCAATCGCCATTTTCTGTCTTATTGATTCCCGTTCATCTTCTGTCCTTTCCTCAATCCTCCTTATTCTTAGTTTTGTCTTTCATTTTCACTCCCTCACCCCCCCCCTTCATACTAGTGGCATTTCCGCCTTGCTCGGGAAAATGATTAAAAAAAGATTTTCTACAAATACTTTCATGGCATCTGCTCTGAGCGGCTTTTTTCCCCTGGTGCCCCGAATATATGAATTTAAACGTGCTACTGGATTGGCATTTAGGTTCCACCGTTTTACTGTTAAATGCAACCGCCACCTCTACTCCAACAGCTTCTTTTCTCACACGTCTGTTGAACTCCCTTCCGCACATCCAAGCTTACGGCGTTCACCCAATATAGGTACTAACCAGACTTGACGTTGCTTAACTTCGGTGATCGTGCAGAAACTGGTGTTTTGACATGTTAAATCATATGGAAAGACGCATTGAAATTACCTCTGCCAGAATACGCATATACGTCCTAAATTTCAGTCACATGTGAAACGAGTGGCCACAACGCCACTTATTGATAATGGCTAGGCATTTTTGTTCTAAACTGGTAATAGCATAGGATGCATTACTTACGGATTTAATTTCATTTAAGCATAGGTGTAGATCTGTATAAGTGTTTATAGGTGTGTGTGCGGCTATCGCAGAGATCGGTAATACCAGAGAAGATGGAGAAGAAACGACATATTCTTGTAGAAGAAAATTCTACATGTTGTTGACAAGCTTTGACACAATGACGCGAAACGTTTTTTTGCCAAATCTGACGTCAAGCAAATTCGACAGTCACGAACGAATCGTTTTGCGGATTAGCCATTGCCAACGTAGGAAAAGGAAACGATATGTCAGCGAAAGTTAGAAAATGTCATGTGACATTATTACTTTTTTTTTTTTAAATCTCTTTCGTCCAAACGAAACAATTGAAAACGTCATTGGCATTTCAGCATTTACAAATGTGTTTGTTGTTTTATTAAAGAAAGAATAAAAAATCTCTAAAAAAGAATTTAAAAAAAAAAGTTTCTGCATTATACAGATCAGCCGATAAATACACTTACAGAAATCAGCGCCTGTGTTTAGAACGTTTTGCAATAGCCGATTTGGTAAGTAGATTATTTTATCATAATATCAATGGTGAACGATTTGTGCCGTACAGTTAACACAAACATTTCTAATTAAATTGGGTCGACGAAATTGTTTAGAAAACTGTTGTTTTTTTTAGTAAAATAAGAAAACGCTCTGACCTTCTACAAGCGAGAGGAATTTGGAACCAAACCCTTTATCTCGACTGTTCTAGTTCCAAGCCTCTTCCGGATGTCTGAGTTATTTCCCTTCAACTCAATACTCCATGTTTGTTTTGTTTTGTTTGTTTTTTTTTTTGTCTCGTCACTGCCGTGGTCTGGTATTGAACTCACAATTATTTGCGTCTAGTCACTGGATCTAACCAACGTCTTTATCCACTGCGCCATGTCCTCGGGGACACATGTCTCGTGGATAAAGAGGTCGGTAAGAAAAAGTGCGGAGCGTACAACGCTGTGATCATTGTAATGAAGATGAGGATAATGCAAATAATGTAAATAATCATAATACCTCATCTCAGAGATATAGAGGCCGCAACGTCGTGTATATGGCAATGAAGATGAGGATAACTGTCCGAATAATATAAATAATGCAAGCAATCATAATACCACATCTCAGAGATATGATGACCGAAACGTTGTGAATATGGCCATGAAGATGAGGATAGCAGTTTAAATAATGTAAATAATGCAAGTAATCATAATACCTCATCTCAGAGATATAGAGGCCGAGATGTTGTGAATATGGCAATCAAGATGAGGATAACGGCCCGTATAATGTAAATAATGCAAGCAATCATAATACCTCATCTCAGAGATATAGAGGCCGAAACCTTGTGAATATGGCAATCAAGATGAGGATAACGGCCCGTATAATGTAAATAATGCAAGCAATCATAATACCTCATCTCAGAGATATAGAGGCCGAAACCTTGTGAATATGGCAATCAAGATGAGGATAGCAGTTTAAATAATGTAAATAATGCAAGTAATCATAATACCTCATCTCAGAGATATAGAGGCCGAAACGTTGTGAATATAGCAATAAAGATGATAACAGTCCCAATAATTTAGATAATACAAATAATCTCATTTCAAAGATATAGGGGCCGAAACGTTGGGAATATGGCAATGAAGATGAGGATAACAGTCCGAATAATGTAAATAATGTAAATACTCATAATACCTCATCTCAGAGATATACAGGCTGAACTGTTTGGAAGCCTTGAGTAAAAAAAATTCAAAAGACATCGTGACCAAGGTTTTGTTTTTTGTTTGATTGATTTGTTTTTTTTTACGGTTTATCAACCCACTACAGTTTATATAAAGCCAGAAAATAATTTTAAATTGTAGGAATCTATCTTGCATATTTACAAATTTACCATTCGTCCGTACATTGAACACTGCTGTCATATTTGGTCTAGTGCTCCTAATCTTCATCCTGAGGTTGTTGTTAAACTCCAAAGAAGGATCTGCAATGTAATCGATCCTCACCTGGCATCTCGACTTCACTCACTTTCTCACCAAATCTTCCTTTTTCTACAAATATTTTCATGACAACTGCTATGATGAGCTTTTTTTTCTATGTTTCCCCGACTACATCAATTTAAGCGTGCTACTAGATTGGCATAATAATGATTTACTGTTGCACGTCCTACTAATTAATCCATAGCTGAGGGGAGGTGGAAACATATCTTTCTGAAGAGTATTTGGGCGTACGTGAATATCACGAACCCGACTGGAATTTTATTTTGTAGAGGTCACCCATGTAGTTACTGACCAGGTTTGACGTTGCTTAACTCCGGTGATCGTACGGGAATCGGCGTTTCAACGTGATAAAACGTATTGATCGTTCTAGATAATTCGATCTGTCGGGAACTGTCTGTTCAATTAATTAATAATCGAGATGCCATCCGATGCAAGCTCTCCGGAACGCCAGTTCTTTAAACATTTACGATACACTTACTTGCAATGGGCACGTGTCCAAACGGTTAGGACATTTGGTGGTTTGAGTTCATGTAAATGACAACGGTATATGGATGCATCTACAAATGTCTAGACCAAGGGTCGGCAACCT
>CAHIKZ030005496.1:912500-920000 GCA_903632075.3 Acanthosepion pharaonis | reverse complement strand
AAATTTAATATCATTTCGCAGGCCAATAATTTTGGCAATTCTTGTTGGAATAACCTCAAATTTTCACAGAATGTATAGAAGCAGATCAAGAGTTTATATTTAATGTTTTATTTTTGTTATCTCAATGACAATCTGCCAGAGAGATGGATCGGTCGTGGTGGAGATGAAGACAGTTTTCTGATGAAATGGCCACCGCGGTCACTAGACCTGTCTCTGTGTGATTTCTTTTTATGGGGTTATGTGAATGGACTGGTCTATGTCCCCGTCCTCCTGCTAGCATTGATGAACTCAAGCAGGGAATCATTTCCACACTGGATAATGTTACCGGAGTCATGCTACAGCGTGTTTGGCAAGAGCTTATCTACCGACTTGACGTGTACCGTGTCACAGGCGGTGCGCATACTGAACAACTACAAAATCGGTCTCATAATAAACTTATGATGTTCAACAACTAAACTGTTCAATTTCATTAAGCTAGAATTAGTAGTTTCCAAGATAATTGTTTTTAAAATGATGTCAAATTTTTTGGGAGTCCATGCATATTGCAGGAGTTTCAGACCAAAATTGGTAGAAATATTCAAAGCAAAAGTCATTAGAAAACATATGAATATATCTCTTTTCCTTCCAACTATGGGTAAATAGCAAAAAATCTAAATCCTATAACCTTGAGTGGCAACCTGTCTAGGAGAAGGACAGCTCTGGTGAAGCACATACTAGGCAGCTAATGACATGATCGTGGAGTTTACAAAGACACGGTGATTCCGACTGTGGTCGGCCTTCTTTGGCTAAATGAAGACTCCATGAAAGACATGATTAAAGCCGATGTGAATCTACTTTCAGACACTGATTCAGGACAACATGACCATTATATAGGAGTCAGTTTGTCATAGAAACATATACATAATCTAAAGCTTGGATACGATTAACGACTCCAAAAATCAACTTAAATCCTTTCTCGGAACTAAAAGACTAATATATGAGTCACTGTGCCATAAAATCATATTTACAATAATGTGACGAAAGACTGGGACGTGATTTAAGACTATGAGAACCAGCTTCAAAATCATTTTTTGTCCCTACCTGACCACTGTATAGAAGTCAATGTGTCATAAAATAAATCAGATTCAGGATCTTGTAGAATGGGTTCAAGACTCTAAAACAATATCCAAAAACAAACCTTGGAGATCTGATTAAAGAGTATGACTAACGTAAAAAGATTTGGGGCACTATATGACCATTATATAGTAGTCGATGTGTCAAACTCAATCAGAAACCTGGAGGTGGACTTAAAGGACATGGGAATCAACTTTAAAATCCTTGTTTAGCAGTCTATGACCATTATATAGCAGTCGATGTGTCGTAAAATCACTCGGAATCAGAAACCTGGAGATAGGATTAAAGACTATGAGAATCAACTTAAAAATCATTGATTGGCACTAATGACCATTATATAGTAGTCGATGTGTCATAAAGACATATTCGCACTCAAAACATTGGCAATATAATAAAAGATAATAATGATTGACTTTAAAGTACGTTTGGCTATCAATGACCATTACATAAACGTTTTCTTCTTTTATGTATCATGTTCCTTCATGGCGTAGGCGGTCACGGCCTTCCACGTCTTCCTGTCCCTTGTAGCTCTTAATATGTTTCGTCTTTTTTCTTATTTCTCCCGAACCCTGTTCTATCCTCCGTTTACTCAACTCAAGTTTGTCACGCGATGCTTTCCTCTGCGCCCTCTTTCCATCAGTCTGCCTTGTGAGTATCAGATTTTCCAAGCTCTCCTTCCATATTACATGCCCCCAAAATTTCAACAGCCTCTTCGTGGCGTTAAGAATAAGCTTCTTTTTTTTGTTTTCATTTTCTCCAAAACCTCGCCGTTGTTCACGTGTTCGGTCCAGGGTATTCACAGCATCTTTCTGTAGAATTACAATTCTGTTGCTTTAAGTCTCTTCTTGATCTTTGAGGAGATTGTCAAGCATTCACTGCAATATAGGAAGACATCTATCACGTAACAGTTCAATATTCTTTATTTGTTTCTAAAAAAAAAAAAAAAATATGTGTCTTAATACTCTGCTTAGCTTTTGGAAATCATCTTTGTCTATCCCAATTCCGTCTTCATATTTCAGTGTCGCATTTTTCGTTTTCTATTAGAACACTTCCCAGTATTTTGTTAAAACGTTTTTACAACGTTAGTTTTCAAAAAAAAAAGAAGTTTTATAGTCTCTCCACGACGTTGCCTTGTAACGTTACAATAACAGACACTGGATAATTTTTTTTTTTTTCTCTAGAAATCCATCGTTGCTCTAAAATTTCGGTCCATGGTATTGTTAGACATTTTCATGACGGTCGTCCTCGAGTATTGAATCCAGAGGTTAGCAGTGAATATTTCGGAGACAGTAGGAAAGCGTAGTGAAGGTTCGCAGTGGATATCGCAGCAGAGTGTAGTTCATCCTTCTCCTGGTCGCCTTTTGTCCTTCTGGTAGGAGGAAACAAGATGGCCGCCTTTATACACTATCAATACAGTGTTGGGCGGCTTCTGATTGGTCAACCTTCTATTGGTTGACTATAAAGGGAAATAAGTCATTCTGACTCGCTCACTAGTTATAAGTATACATACCCCAAAAAAACGTAACAGGTATCCTCAGTATCTGTCTGTAGAACCGCATTTCTGTTGCTTTGAATCTGTCAGTCAATATGGCGTAATATATGCGAATCAATGTTTCAATTAACTGCGTCCGGAATTTATTTAATTTCGGTTTAGTCGATCGTAATATTTAACTAAAGCAAAATGTCGCCTTCCGAGGACGACGACTTCCACCAACAAGCAAATTCCCTGCTTTGTGGAATTTTGCTCAGTCTTGGAGTTAAAGACAAATGCCAGTATCTCAACAACCCTCATCCCCAACCCACCCACCCCTTAAATCAGCCAGAATTCTTACGATTTAATTCGCTTTGATGTCTTTGGAATCTAATTTAGAACTCTCTACAGACAGCAAAAAACGGACGGCGTCTCTTTTGTCGTTTGTCGCGGCCTCGTTTGACGCTTGTTCGTGAACAGTCAACATTTTAGCTCTGTCTACAACAAAGATGCTCAACCACCGGACAACGGCACACTGGTGCGCCGGGCGATCTTCTTAAGTGAGCCGCGAAATATTGTCACGGCATATATATATATATATATATATATATATATATATATATATATATATATATAAAGAAAGAACAGTAAGATATATAATCCGTGTTCTTATAGATATTTTTATTTTTACAAAATAGTGCTCAATGTAAATTTACAGAGCATTAATATTATAAATTAATTGATTTAAAATATGTTTTTTTTTCACTACACAGTTCTAACCATGTTTCAAAATGGAAGCTAAAAGCCCCCGAATTTAATTTTGTGATTAAATTAAAGACATTAGTTCCATTTCATCCTCAAGCGAATTTTCCCATGTCCTTTGTGCATACATGAGAAACTATATATATATATATATATATATATATATAGAGAGAGAGAGAGAGAGATGTGTGTGTGTGTGTGTGTGTGTGTGTGTGTTTGCAAGTAGTAATGTTACAGTGTTAGTATTTGAATGAATAAACTTGACCATGTCTCTCATACCATCCCTCACCACCCTCTATGTCAACTTATATAAGCTTAATACTGCCCGTCAAAAGTGTAAATTTTAAATTCATTTTTCGTTTCACCTTTTGAAAGTGAAGATCCAGAGAGAAATAAAATTCTCTGGTGAAATAAATTTTTACAAATGGAGCCTTGAAGTGGTCTGTCTTTCTTTAAATTAATTTATTCGCTCTGAATTAACATTGAGCTCTCAGGAATTTCATCCTTTTTGGAATTATCGAACAATGCACCTTGCCACAAGGCTCAGAAGGTTATGGCTTTATTTGAAGAAGAAGGAATCGCCCGAAAGAAGTGGCCAGCCCAGAGCCCCGACCTGAATCCAATAGAAAATGTTTGGAAGATAATTGGAGAAAGGGTTCAGAAAAGAAACCCGAAAAAACAGGATCACATATGGGAGTTATTGAAAGATGAATGGGAGGAAATTACTGCTGATTTTTGCAAGAAATTAATTAGATCATCTGGTCGACGATGCAGAGAAATCATTGAAAATAAGGGGATGTTTACCAAATATTAAATTTTGTTGATATTTTGTTCACAATCAAGTATTAACAAGATCGTTCCTTAACCTTTATCCAGTAGCTTATTTCCTTTGTTCCATTTAATCTTTATTTTAAAAAAAATATTAAGTAAATTTATGTTACTTTGTATAATATTTAGGCATTACGCCCTAATCTTTATTCGGTAAAAATTTCATTGCTAATCATGCATTACTTTTTAAGTAATACACATATTTATGCCTTTGTTGTTTCCGTTCCTTATATTATGGCCCCTTGTGTATATATATATATATATATATATATATATATATATATATATATATATATATATATGCACATTTCATTGAATACGACAGACCAGGTGCTTTTATTTAGTTTATTTATACAATTTTTCATGCGATCTAATTTTTTTTCTTTAGGAAAATAGATTATTCGAAACGGTCTGTCTGTGGATGAATAATATCTCCATGTGGGTAAAATAGTGGATATTTGTAGGCACCATTGCCAATTAAAGTTTTACTATTTGGTGGTAGGTATTTCTTGGAGGTATATGTTCCAGATAATTCTTTCTCAACCTATTCGGGTGTGAAAACGTCTCCAGCGAAAAACTAAGTTTCAAATTTGTATTCAGTCTCTCTGTCCTTTTCAAAAGATATTTTCTTTTTATTATTTATTTGCTATTAATTTCTGTACGAATGTGGTAATATTCGTAATTCAAAAAGACCCTTTTTATTTGAATTCTCTCAAGACGCTTCGTGTCGATTGAATCAATTTATAAACGTACAAATAAATGCTTGCGTCAAAAAAAAAATATTTAAAAGACTCGTAAAATTCGACATGAATAAATCAATAAATCTTTTATTTCGAAGTGGGTGGCATACAAGCTTTTTATCCAGCCTTCACCCAGGAAGTCCTTTTACAAATTAAAAATGGCTTCCAAATCCCCGGAAACGAATAAAAGAACAGCCTGGAAACAGCAAATAAAATATTAGAGTGTATTAAACAAATGTTCAATTTTTTTATTTTTTAACTGGCTTTTTATTTATTATAAGACGCTGTATATCGTATCTATCGACAACTTTAGCTTATCTAAAAGTTTTATCTTTCATTTTAAAGCATCATAATTGACATGGGATGATTGTCTATTCCTGGGGTTTAATTTCGCTTACAAATCAGCATCCTAAAAATACTTGTCGGTGTGCGGCCAGATTTTGTTCACATAAATTAGTGAATTCTATTTGATAGTTGAATAGCTTTGACGCTCGTCTTAAATAAATGCCTCATAATATCCAGTATATCAACACACATGTCTGCCATATATATATATATATATATATATATATATATATATATAACATCAAAAGTCTTATATTTAAATCTACTTATTTCAAATTTTTCGTATTTAATACATACATACATATAAATATATATATATATGCATGTTTCATTAAATATATATATGCATGTTTCATTAAATACGATAGACAAGGTACTAAGGTTAAGCTTTTTATTTAATTTTTCTTGTGTTCAAACAAGAGCTTTCTTTTCTGGACAAAGAGTGTGTAAGAACTGTCCAAATGTTTTATAGTTCCGAGCGCTTTCGGCTATACTTTTAGCCATTATCAAGGATGATTCGAATTTTCAGCTTAATTGAGTGTGTGCATTACGTGTATGTTTTAGAGTCTTGAAGGGATGTTTTTAATTTCCGAATACGGTTAACACATTGTGGCCTTGTTCGAAGTTAATATTGTTAAGAGTTGGCTTTTTCTTTTTTTATTATTAAAGCTTCCATTATTTTTAATCTGTTTTTTTTTTTTTTACAAGTGGATGAAGTTATTATATTTGTGTTTTCTACTAGTATGTTTCTAATGGAGTCTGGTAAGTTTGTGTGTGTGTTTAAATGGGTTCTAATGAAGCTGTGATCAGATAGGTATCACGTAAGACGTCTGGATAGGCATGTAGTTGTGTGACCGATGTAATTATTTATGAGTCCGGTTTGATCAGGAAAACAGTTCCTTAAAGGTCATTTGAAAAATTAAATAAAAAGCTTAACCGTATTAACTTGTCTGTCGTTTTTAATGAAACATGCATAAACGAAGGATTGCTGCCTTAATATACAACTCTCTCTCTCTCTCTCTCTCTCTCTCTCTCTCTCTCTCTCTCTATATATATATATATATATATATATATATATATATATATATATATATATATATATATATATATATGCATTCAAATTGTCCGGACTGTTATCCTCATCTTCATTTTATTATATTCACACCTAAAATGACATATTCTTCACAACCCTTAACTTCGGACGTTGTACGTTCCAGAATTGGACATTTCCTTAAGCGAAACATTTATATCGTCCACTGGGTAGATTGTTCTCTAGTTCCAACGGGTCGGATTGAGGAATCAGTGCCATGCCTTACTTCAGAATGTCTCAGGGAAAGGTATTTCCCTTTATTTATTAACTCAAAACTTTCCACGTTTTGGATAGCTGGTTCACCACTGCTTTACATTCACTTACGGCCTGGTAGTGAACTCATTTATTTATTTATTTTTATTATAATTTATAATAAAAGGTCTAGTCTCTCGATTCAACCAACGAATGTTATCCCCTGGGAAAGGTACATGTGTCCTTTAAAGACATTTATTATAATTTATAATAAAGGCTGTGGAGTAATGAAATTTTGGGACTTATAAATCTCATGTCTCACCCTATTTTTTTTTTTTTTTACCAGAGCTCATATTGCAATTTTTTTCTGTTAGTATTATTATTGCATTTTTGCCAGATGAATCTTTCTTCTCTGCTGATTTATTTATTAACAAAACAAAACCATTTATTATAATTTTATAATAAAAGGAGGCACTTGTTATTCATTGCTTTTCTCTAGCATTACTGGTTCCTAACGGGTCGGATTGAGGAATCAGAGAGCCGAGTTCGAATTCCAGTCGAATCCATTACATTCACTTACGTGCTAATACCCTTGGGAAAGGTATGAATCCTCTTCTTCTCTCCTGATTTATTTATTAACACAAACAAAACAATTTATTATAATTTATAATAAAAAAGGAGGCACTGTGGAGTAATGGATAGGCGCTCGGATTGAGGAATCAGAGAGCCGAGTTCGAATTCAGTCGAATCCATTACATTCACTTACGTGCTAATACCCTTGGGAAAGGTATGAATCCTCTTCTTCTCTCCTTGATTTATTTATTAACACAAACAAAACAATTTATTATAATTTATAATAAAAAGGAGGCACTGTGGAGTAATGGATAGCCGCTCGGATTGAGGAATCAGAGCCGAGTTCGA
This sequence comes from Acanthosepion pharaonis, assembly GCA_903632075.3. Classification (NCBI taxonomy): domain Eukaryota; kingdom Metazoa; phylum Mollusca; class Cephalopoda; order Sepiida; family Sepiidae; genus Acanthosepion; species Acanthosepion pharaonis. The sequence goes on along the minus strand of CAHIKZ030005496.1, from coordinate 912,538 downwards.
ATTCCAGTCGAATCCATTACATTCACTTACGTGCTAAT
>CAHIKZ030005496.1:890000-910000 GCA_903632075.3 Acanthosepion pharaonis | reverse complement strand
ATGGGGATGAATTGAAATATATTCAGAATGTCGATCTTAGAAATGGGACTGAAAAAAGGTAATCCCATTTAAAAGTCATTGTTTGATTTCACATGGTCATTTATATGTGCCAATGCGCACATGAAATACACCAAACTTTTGTGTAATTTGCTATATATATATATATATATATATATATATATATATATATATATATATATATAAATATATAAATCATTTAATATTTATATATAAAATATGATTCCAATATCGCGACATAAGAGGTCTCATGTTTCAAAAAAAATACAAGAAATTAAAACAATTTTACCCTCCCTTTGAAATCTTTTGAATATAATTATTTGAATTAAATTTTTCTTAGAGTTGTTTGGAAAAACCGCACGGTGTTCCATCTTCAAGCAAAATTTTTTGGAACCAAAAAAAATTTTTTTAACTTGTTTTGGAACCAAAAAAAATTCCGAATCGCCTGATATACCATTTGAACGGATATTATTTTTTGTTGGTTTTATTTTTTTGGTTTTTTTAAACGAAAGAGTTTTTTATCTTCTCGAATCATATTTTAAAAAAATAATTATATTTATGCTTTACTTTGTATCGAGCACTATTTTTAAAAAATAATAACTAAAATACTAAGGAAAACCATTTCTTTATTTACCTATTTTATATGTGCTTTATATTTTCTATATATATATATATATATATATATATATATATATATATATATATATATATAGCATCATCTACATGCAAAAAAGAGCCGAAATCTAAAAATAATAAAAGCCTTAAAAAAAAACAAAAAAAAAAAAATTTTGTTGTTTTGAAACACTAATAATAAATAACTTTGAACATGGACATAATATATTGACCGTGTTTTTAAAGAAATATATAAAACATTTTATAAAAACATACATACAAAAAGCCTTAAACTATTTCTTATTTTAACAGTTAAAAAAGAAAAACATTTTATAATCCTTGAAAATGGCTAAATGTATAGCCGAAAGCGCTCGGGTAAAAAGAACATTCGAACAGTTTTTATATAATTTATCATCCGAAAAGAAAAGAATTATTGGATCGCATGAGAAATTGTATAAAAAAATAAATAAAAGCACCTTGTCTGTCGTTTTTAATGAAATATGTATGTAAGGAGGTTTGCTGCCTAAATACACACACACACACATACATATATATATATATATATATATATATATATATATGTAATTATAGGAGGCACGGATTGAGGAATGGGAGAGCCGAGTTCGAATTACAGTCGAATCCATTACATTCACTCTACAAAATCAGGTCTTATGAATTGGATCGTGATTATGATTCCAATGTAATAAATTATAACCATGGAATATTAGTGTTTGAGGCTTTCATACATTATATATATATATATATATATATATATATATATACACTTTTCACATATTTCTGACAGTTCCTATCTACCTATCTATCTTCTCTATTTCTGGATTCCTCTAAATATTGTGTTTATTCTATGAATTATTTTAAAGTCGTACTCACTCTACGCAGTAAAATATTTTTTTGTTTGTCAGCCGTTTAAATGTTCCTTTATTCGTACTACGAAAATTCGGAGACCGTATTAATAAAAATATTTTTATAGATGATGCCCGAAATCAAAATGTTGTGCTCAAAACAACGAAGATTAACATACTCATCAGAAGAAATTTAACTATTTTCATTTCAAAATTTCATCAAGAACTTTTTTCATTCCTTTTAGAATTCCGCATGTAATTATCACTGATGATTGGTAGGATGTCTCTATGTCTTTCTCATGGGTTGTTCGTATGAAAAAAAAATGTCATGAAAAAGTGGGTTTTGACACGCTTGAAATTTTAGTTCCCCTCTTTGGATTGGTGAAGGCAAGCCATTAACTAGCTTCCTCAAAATCCTGTTATTTGAAACCGGCGTACTCATTTTTCGCTGGGATTAGCAATACCCGATGCTGGGCTCAAAAATATCTTAAGGTACTTTCTAGACACAAAAGCGAATTCTGTTTTTCTTCTTTCATTAAGTACACCCAATCACATTCCATTCATACCTACCTATAGATCGATATATTTCAGTGTCTTTCTATCAACCAATCTATCAAACAAAAAATCTATCTATATATCTAAATATATATATGTATATGAGCAGACATAGATAGATAGATAGATAGATAGATAGATATGAACAAACTGAGAGAGATCGATAGATAGATAGATAGATAGATAGATATGAAAAAACTGAGATAGATAGATAGATAGATATTAACTAACTGAGATAGATAGATAGATAGATAGATAGATAGATAGATAGATATGAACAAACTGAGAGAGATCGATAGATAGATAGATAGATATGAACAAACTGAGATAGATAGATAGATAGATATGAAAAAACTGAGATAGATAGATAGATAGATATTAACTGACTGAGATAGATAGATAGATAGATAGATAGATAGATAGATAGATAGATAGATATGAACAAACTGAGAGAGATCGATAGATAGATAGATAGATATGAACAAACTGAGATAGATAGATAGATATGAAAAAACTGAGATAGATAGATAGATAGATATTAACTAACTGAGATAGATAGATAGATAGATAGATATGAACAAACAGATAGATATGAACAAACTGAGATAGATAGATATTAACTGAGATAGATAGATAATAGATAGATATGAACGAACTCAGCTAGCTAGAGATAGATAGATAGATAGATAGATAGATAGATAGATAGATATTAAAAAATTGACAGATAGATAGATAGATAGATAGATAGATAGATATTAAAAAATTGACAGATAGATAGATAGATATTAAAAAATTGACAGATAGATAGATAGATAGATAGATAGATAGATAGATAGATAGATATTAAAAAATTGACAGATAGATAGATAGATAGATAGATATTAAAAAATTGACAGATAGATAGATAGATAGATAGATAGATAGATAGATAGATAGATAGATAGATAGATAGATATTAAAAAATTGACAGATAGATAGATAGATAGATAGATAGATATTAAAAAATTGACAGATAGATAGATAGATAGATAGATAGATAGATAGATAGATATTAAAAAATTGACAGATAGACAGATAGATAGATAGATAGATAGATAGATATTAAAAAATTGACAGATAGATAGATAGATAGATAGATATTAAAAAATTGACAGATAGATAGATAGATAGATAGATAGATAGATAGATAGATAGATAGATATTAAAAAACTGACAGATAGATAGATAGATAGATAGATAGATAGATAGATAGATAGATAGATGTGAACAGACTTAGATAGACAGAACGAGCGTAAGGCTGAAGTCAGTAAAAAAAAAGAAGAAAGAAACGCAACGTTATCTCCGCCATTCTTTTTGATTTCGCATCAATTTTTTTTTTCTCTTCCAAACGCCAAAATGTTTTCCACACAGAATCGGCAAAACCACAAGAATAAAAGAAATAAACAGCAAAGTCAATTTTCTTCTCACTGTGTTGACTCCAAGATTGTCAAGATATTGAGAATATTTGTCTGCGAGGCGAAATTCAAATTTGTCGTTTGCTTTCAATGGTTATTTTCACCCAGTAAATTAATTTTTGTCCGCCATATTGTAAGATCTGAGCGGAGAAAAAGAAATAAAATGTGTAATGTTCTTGGTTAATTAAAGTTATTTAAATGTCTTATGGGGTGAAAGAAAACCGGAAGAAAAGGAAAGATGGAAGAGGCGAAGATGAGGAAGAAAAAGTGGATCAGAAAAAAGATAGTTTAAAGGATGAAAATTAAGTAGGAGAAAGAAAAATGATCAGGAACGGAAAGACAGAGGTAAGCAGAGAGAAAGAAAGACAAATGGAAGTAAGAAAGGAAGAAAGAATAATGAATGAATGCAATAAAAACTAGATAGATAGATAGATAGATAGATAGATAGATAGATAGATAGATAGATAGATAGATAGATAGATAATGAAGTAATAATGAAAAAAAAGTAACAGGAATTATGAAAAAGGAAGAAGAAATAAAAAATAAATGAAAGTTGAAAGAAGTAAATCTTAAGAAAAAAAATGTAAAGAAAGGAATCTGTAGAAAGATTGAAGTATATAATGTAAAAAAGAAAGAAAGAAAGAAAGAAAGAAAGGAAGGAAAAGGCAAGAAAGAAAGAAAGAAAGAAAAGGAAGGAAGGAAGGAAGGAAGGAAGGAAGGAAGGAAGGAAAAGAAAGAAAAAAGTAAGAAAGAAAAGAAAAGGCAAGGAAAGAAAGAAAGAAAGGAAAAGGCAAGAAGAAAGAAAGAAAGAAAGAAAGAAAGAAAGAGAAAGAAAGAAAGAAAGAAAGAAAAAGGCAAGAAAGGAAAAGAAAGAAAGAAAGAAAGAAAGAAAGAAAGAAAGAAAGAAAGAGTCAAGAAACGAAAAGAAAGGAAGGAAGGAAAGAAGGAAGGAAGGAAAAGAAAGAAAGAAAGAAAAAAGGAAAAAGCAAGCAAGAAAGAAAGAAAGAAAGAAAGAAAGGAAAAAGCAAGAAAGAAAGAAAGAAAGAAAGCAAAGAAAAAGAAAGAAAGGAACAACGAAAGAAAGAAAGAAAGAAAGAAAGAAAGAAAGAAAGAAAGAAAGGAGAAATAAAAAATGAAGAAAGAAAGAAACATGAAAGTAATAAAAGAATCCAATGATTGAAAAAAAAATGAGGTAAGAAAGAATGGTAGAAAGATTTCAAGAAGAGAAAAAAGAAAATTTTGTGAGGAAAAAATATAAAAAGGGAGGTAAAATAATTAAGGTAGGAATGAAAAACTGAGGTAAATACATATAAAGAAAGATAAGCGAATGTAAAAAAAAAGATAACGAAAAAATAAAAGAATGAATGAGAGAATGAAAGAAAAAAGAGGAATAAGAAAAAATTAGAAAGAACCAAGTAAATAGAAATAATGTAAAAATGCCGGAGTATTTCTTTCCTCTATTTTTCTTTTTCACATCTTTCTTTCTTTTTCTTTCTTTCTTTCTTTCTTTTATACTTTCTTTCTTTCTTTTTTCCCTTCTTTCTTTCTTTCTATCTATGGTTGTTCAAATCTATCTGTGTGTCTCTCTGTCTGTCTATCTTTCTATCTATCTAAACGAAAGGCCAATATATATATATATATATATATATATATATATATATATATATATATATATAGTCTTTCTCTCTTTCTTTCTTTCTTTCTTTTCTATCTATGTATGGTTGTTCAAATCTATCTGTCTGTCTGTCTGCCTGTTTATCTATCTATCTATCTATCTAAAAGAAAGAAAGACTAATATATATATATATATATATATATATTCGTATATATATATATATATATATATATTCTTTATTTCTATCTATCTATGCTTGTTCAAATCTATCTGTCTGTCTATCTATCTATCTAAAAGAAAGAAAGACCAATATATATATATATATATATATATATATATTGATCTTTCTTTCTATCTATCTATGCTTGTTCGAATCTGTCTTTCTCTCGTGTTTTTTTTTATTTATTCTTACTTTCAATCATTTTCCTTTTCTTTCTTTCTTTCTTTCTTTCTGTCTGTCTGTCTGTCTTTCAATCTTGCTTTTTTTCTTTTCTTTCTTTTGTTTTACTTATCCAAGCCTTCATTCAAACATTCTTTTCCCATACTTTCATTGTTTTTTTTCTTTCTTTCTTTCTCCATGTGTCTCTCTTACTTCCCTTATTCTTTCTTTCTTTATCTCTATTTTCCTCTGTTTTTCTTTTCTTGTTTATTTTCCTTCCTTTTTTTTTTTTTTTTTCCCCTTCTTAAATTTCGTAATTCCATCTTCCATCATGTATCTTTGAAAAAAAAGCAAGATCGGGCCAAATAGAAATAATAAAAAAAAAGCGAAAAAGAAAAAATGAAAAGGGAGAAAAGACAGACGTCAAGAAGAAAAAAAAATCTTTATCTTAAAAGATAAAAAAAAAATATCCAAAAAAATAAAAATACCAATAAAATTAAAAACGAAACTAATGGACTCACTTTCATTTTGATTAAACACTTGCAGTAACCATGATGAGGGTGTGACGTCACTGTAAGGTTGTCGGAGCGGCCATCAACAAATATTAACTTTCCACTTGAAACGCATTGACACTCTCCGAAGGTTGGAGATTAAGAAAAGGAGAGATCAACACGGGAAAGATGAAACAAGAGGGGAGAGTAACGCTGAGAAGGAAGAGCAAATGATTAAAATATTTCAAAGGGCGAAATTCAGATAGAAAGAAATTGCTAACAAAAAAAAAAAAAAAAAAAAACGGGATTACATCTGCGTCTTCGTGCGATAGATGTACCATGTTGATAAGTTAGAAAAAGAGTGAGACCAGATGGTGGAATTCAGCTTAACAAGATAATATGAAAGATACATAGGTTATTTCTATATGCAAGACGCAATATTTTAATATTCAAATCCTACACAACAAACGTGTGAATATATATATATATATATATATATATATCCGGAAAGTTTATATAGGGAAAAGGTTATAATTGCCACAACTGCAGAAAAATGTATATATTTTAAAGAAAAAAAAGGAAACCGCAAATCAAATGTTTTTCGTTATAATGTGGATTTTCTTAGTGTATATATTATATTTTATTCTTCATATATATATATATATATATATATATATATATATATATATATATATATATATATATAAAGGTATAGCTGAAAGCGCTCGGAAATATAGAACATTCGGACAGTTCTTACACCCCTTTGTCCAGAAAAGAAAGCTCTTTTCAGAACACAAGAAAAATTAAATAAAAAGCTCAACCGTAGTACCTTGTCTGTCGTTTTTAATGAAACATGCATAAAGGAAGGATTGCTGCCTAAATATAAACTATATATATATATATATATATATATATATATATATATATATATATATATATATATAGTTTATGCAAAACTAGGTAATCCGTATGGGTAGACCCAAGGAGGAGGATATCCGGAGAGCTCAATGTAAATTCAGAGCATATAAGTTTGAATAAAAAAAACAGACCACTTTAAGGTTCCATGTAATAAGTTATTTCACCACAACCCCTTTAACAGGGCTCTGGATCATCAGACTTTACTTCCAAAGGTTTCAACCTATTCTTTCGTTGTGTGCCAGTCTACCAAGCAGAACTGAACTGAACAAGTTATGATTTGGAGAAATACTGATGACCAACATCTCCCATTTTTGCAACCTCTACGCGGTTTAAAGGTCAAGAGAAAACATGCATTGGGGCGTGACAATTGCCGAAATCGCCGCTTTCCTAAGCTGTAATCAATATTTAACCCTTTAAGCCCCGCGTTTCTGAACAATTTTAACCCATTCTGTCCGAGCTCCTGATTCAAAATTCGCAAATAATTGGTATGTAATGTTTCATTTTAGATATAAAAATAGTTTCAAAAATATAAGCATGATACTTAGCAGGTAGAGAGTATGATTGCATACCTTTAATTTAGATACCTCCAAAAATTCGCTATACCTAAGGTTTAAATGCATTTTTCATAAAGGGGTCTCTCAGATGATTAACGGGGAGATGTTTAGTTTTGGAGCGTTAAAATTAACAAGCTATCTTTTGCTGCAGTTAACGACGGACTTGATGGTGTTTTTTGACATCGGATGCCATTTTGACCTTGTCGGTCTGATCAACTTTTTACTTATCGAGGCTGGAGTTGGATATGGCATGAGCGTAGATAGCAAGTTGAAAGCTGATGCCATAGGAAATGTCATTAATGAAAATTAAAACAGGAAAAACTAAAGAAGGAAGGAAACATGGTGAATGGCTTAATGTAGTATTAATGGGTCACGAACTGAACAATTTATGATTTGGAGAAATATTGATGACCAACATCTCTCCTTTTTGCAACCTCTGCGCGGTTTAAATGTCAAGAGAAAGCATGCGTTGGATCGTGACAATTGTCGAAATTGCCGCTTTCTTAAGGTGTAATCAATATTTAACCATTTGACCCCTGTATTCCTGAACAATGTTAACCCTTCTGCCTGAGCTCCTGAGTCGAAATTGGCAAATAATTGGTATGTAATGTTTCAAGGTAGATATAAAAAAAATAGTTATAAAAAATATAACGTCCTTATTTTTTCCCTGACGGTCCAGGTTGTGAGTCTATATTTATTACTGTGTAATTATACAATAATTATAGCACATGGCCGAAAGGGGAAGTGGGGAGAGGCTGGTCTTCACTATCTATCCTATACCTAGCTAATCTGATTCACGACCCATTCACTCATTACAATTTCTACATTGACCATAAAAAACTTGTCCGTCACCAATCAATCCTCCGTACATCATAATACCACATCCTCTCAAGGGGTCCTACAAAACATGCCCTATGTCATAAAAATCTGATAATGATAGAATTTATAATTAAAAATCTATGGTTGACTAATATGAGAAGGTGGGGAATAAACCCCAAAACAAACTAAACATGAACACAAAGTAAACTAAACATAAGTGATGTTAGTAGGACCTGTCCAACACTCAAAAAAACGGAGAGGCCGCTGTATTCTGCTCATTGGACAAATCCAAGAAGCTCTCTCGCTAAGGGAGTGGGAAAGGAGAAAATATATACGGACAAGGGAAATATAAAAGCTGATCCAATCAAGATGAAAAAAGGGCCAAGATCCAGATTGAGTCTGCACATAGTAAAAACGATATTTTTTTTTTATCCAAAACACATGCACAAAACATAATGTACGGACATGTTGGTCTAACGTTCGATGACATCAGAATATTACAGCTTTTCTGATTGGCTCTTCAAAATAAAACAACCAATAGCAAAACACGACGCAAGTGTTTAGCCATTGTTCAACTGGTAGCTGGGCATTACGTCATTTTTTTTGCACCGGTATCAAGGCTCAAAGAAATGTGAGCCTGAATTATCTCCCGTTCCCTGTCTATACTTTATAATAAATGCCCTGCTTCTTGCTTTCTTGCTTGTTTGAAATCATCTATTCTAGTACCCGTCTTTAAAAAATCCAGCGTAACATCTGATCCTTCTAACTATCCCCCTATTAGTCTCCTACCTCTTTTGGGGAACGTACTAGATGCTTTAATTAACTCTGAATTGGTTAAGCATCTTACCTCGCTTCTTTCAGATAAACAATATGGATTTCACTTCTCTAGGTCAACTGCTGATGTGTTAACGGGTATTACTGAAAGAGTTTATCAAGATTTTGATAAGAACGATGAAACTAAACCTGTTGTTTTCGATATCTGGAAGGTATTTGACGTGGTTTGGCAGGCCGGACATCTTCCCAAGTTGAAAGGCTATGGTATTACTAGACCAATTTTTGATCCGAGTTAATCTAAGCCAATCGCAAAATGCAAATTATCTTGAACAGAGACTCTTCTAGATCTTTTTTTATGAATGCAGGTCTCCCCTAGGGCTCTATCCTTAGACCTGAATTGTTCCTAACTTTCATCAACGATAATCCTGATATAATCAGCTCTCAAGTCAGTGTCTATGCGGATGACAAAACTATTGTTATATTCCGTGCCAAGGGAATAAATACTTAACACCAGGTGAATAACAGAAGAAAGGTTTATTGTATACAACCAGTACAATATGAAATACGGTACAGTTATCCACACAAGTCAATCTAGTAGTGAGTGCCACTTAGTTGGAAGGTCAGATGTGCTTGCGTCGTCTCTCTCTCTCTCTCTCTCTCTCTCTCTCTCATTCTTCCCACGTCTACCTCGTCTCACTGAAAGATCTACAGCTTTTACGGGAATAAAACTGCGAGAAAAAAAAACCCCGGTTTCAGAGATGGAACCTGTAACAATTTTATGCGACTTTAAGATACACACAGACATAATAGTTGTTATATTCCATGTGAGTTCGTTACAAACATCCTCGTCGCCACTGTTATATTTCTTGCTAAGGGAATAAATATTTAACACCAGGTAGATAATAGAAGAAAGGTTTATTATATACAACCAGTAAAATATGAAATACAATATATTTATACACACAGATCAATCTAGTAGTGAGTGCCACTAATTGGAAGGTCGGACGTGCTTGCGTCTTCTCGCTCTTACTCACCGCCAAGTCTCTCGTAGAGAGATGACTTTATAGGTACTTCCTACCTATAGTGTAATTATTCATGGGGGTGCCTGGTTATTCCGTTACATCAATTCTTTTCCTTTTTTTATTTTGACTTTATTCCCATTCTTTCTTTTTTTATTTTATATTTCTTTTTTTATTTTGTCTTTATTCCCTTTCTTTATCTTTCTTCTGTTTCTTTCTTTCTTTCTTTATAATTTTTTTCCCTTTCTTTTTTTATTTTTATTTTATGCTAATTCTTGTTATGTTCCGACAATCCACATCGCCACTGTTATATTCCGAGCCAAGGGAATAAATATATAACACCAAGGTGGATAATAGATGAAAGGTTTATTGTACACAACCAGCACAATATGAAATACGGTAGTTATACACACAGGTCAATCTAGTAGTGAGTGCCACTTAGTTGGAAGGTCGGACGTGTCTGCGTTGTCTCTCTCTCTCTCTCTCTCTCTCTCTCTCTCTCTCCATCTCTCTCTCTCATTCTTCCCACGTCTACCTCGTCTCACTGAAAGATCTACAGCTTTTACGGGAATAAAACTGCGAGAAAAAAAAACCCCGGTTTCAGAGATGGAACCTGTAACAATTTTATGCGACTTTAAGATACACACAGACATAATAGTTGTTATATTCCATGTGAGTTTGTTTCAGACATCCTCGTCGCCACTGTTATATTTCTTGCTAAGGGAATAAATATTTAACACCAGGTAGATAATAAAAGAAAGCTTTATTGTACACAACCAGTACAATATGAAATACGGTACAGTTATACACACAGGTCAATTGTAGTAGTGAGTGCCACTAATTGGAAGGTCGGGCGTGCTTGCGTCTTCTCGCTCTCACTCCAGTCTCTTGTAGACAATTGACTTTATAAGTACTTACTACCTATAATGTAATCAATCATGGGGGTGCCTGGTTATTCCATTACATCAACTATTTACACTATTCTTATTGGTAAGTCAGATAGGATCGATAATTGAAGCTGAGACCCCCACCCACAAATGGCCTACAATCTGTTGTTAACTGGGGCAAGAAGTAGCTTGTTAATTTGAATGCCCACAAAACAAAACTGTTCTCTTTTAATTGTTTTAAACAACCATTTTGCCTTGACATCAACATTGAAAGACGAGAGTTCTTTTGAAGGGAACTTTTGAGTTTAATATTTTCCGCTGTTTTTCCCGCCAGAATCTATCTTACGCATTTAAGAATAGTATCTGCCCGGGCATTGAATATTTCAGCGACATCTGGTGCTCCTGGTATGCATCTAGAGATTCTTGACAAAATCCATTGAAGAATATGCAATGTTATTAGTCCTGACATCTTGGCTTCAGTCATTTTACCCACCTTTATAAGTCTACCGTTTGTCCTTGCATTGAATATTGCTGTCACACCTAGTCTGATGCTTCGGCTATGGATCTCGAGATTCTTGACAAAATCCATTGAAGAATCTGCAATGTTATCAGTCCTGGCATCTTGGCTTCCATCACTTTCCTCACCTTTATAAGTCTACCATTTGTCCTTGCATTGAATATTGCTGTCACACCTAGTCTGATGCTTCGGCTATGGATCTCGAGATTCTTGACAAAATCCATTGAAGAATCTGCAATGTTATCAGTCCTGGCATCTTGGCTTCCATCACTTTCCTCACCTTTATAAGTCTACCATTTATCTGTGCATTTAATATTGCTGTCACATCTGGTCTGCTGTTTCTGCTATGGATCTAGCGATTCTTGACAAAATTCAAAAAGAATCTGCTATGATATCAGTCCTGGCATCTTGGCTTCATTTACTTTCTCCTGGCCGTAATTTAGCTTCCCTGTGTCTTTTCTATAAACACTTCCATAATGATTATTTTTAAGATCATTCCTCTTTCGTATCTAACTGTATGAATTTAAACGCAATACTAGATTGTTGACTAGGTCTCACATGTTAAAAGGGTTAGACGCAACCGTATGTTCTCTGTTAACACTTTCCACTTGCTCGTGGAACTCTCTTCCCGCTTTCTTGTTTTACAATGAATTTTGGTTTCCACAAATTTAAATCCAATGTCAATCGTTATCATCTGTCTTTATTAATAAATTTATTCCATCTAATTCTCACTCTTTCCGCAAACTTTTGATCAATAAAATGTTGAATGCATTGAAACTGAGGAAGAAAGGTATTGTCAGTGGTCAGGAATGAATGCAAACATTACTGATAGAATAGGGCTAGTGTCTGTAAAATTTAAATGCATTGCTGATGTTTTTATTATAGGAATGCATTGAAAATCAGGAACAAAGGGATTGTCAGTGGTCAAGAATGAAGGCAAGCATTACTGATAGAATAGGGCTATTATATGTATAATGTAAATGCATTGCTAATGATTTTATTATAGGAATGCATTGAAAATGAAGAAGAAAGGGATTGTCAGTGGTCAGGAATGAAGGTAAGCATTACTGATAGAATAGGGCTATTATATGTATAATGTAAATGCATAGCTAATGATTTTACTATAGAAATGCATTGAAAATAAGGAAGAAAGGGATTGTCAGAGGTCAGGAATGAATGCAAGCATTACTGATAGAACTGGGCTATTATATGTATAATGGAAATGCATTGCTAATGATTTTACTATAGGCATGCATTGAAAATGAGAAAGAAAGGGATTGTCAGTGGTCAGGAATGAATGCAAGCATTACTGATAGAATAGGGCTATTATATGTATAATGTAAATGCATTGCTAATGATTTTATTATAGGAATGCATTGAAAATGAAGAAGAAAGGGATTGTCAGTGGTCAGGAATGAAGGTAAGCATTACTGATAGAATAGGGCTATTATATGTATAATGGAAATGCATAGCTAATGATTTTACTATAGAAATGCATTGAAAATAAGGAAGAAAGGGGATTGTCAGAGGTCAGGAATGAATGCAAGCATTACTGATAGAACTGGGCTATTATATGTATAATGGAAATGCATTGCTAATGATTTTACTATAGGCATGCATTGAAAATGAGAAAGAAAGGGATTGTCAGTGGTCAGGAATGAATGCAAGCATTACTGATAGAATAGGGCTATTATATGTATAATGTAAATGCATTGCTAATGATTTTATTATAGGAATGCATTGAAAATGAAGAAGAAAGGGATTGTCAGTGGTCAGGAATGAAGGTAAGCATTACTGATAGAATAGGGCTATTATATGTATAATGGAAATGCATAGCTAATGATTTTACTATAGAAATGCATTGAAAATAAGGAAGAAAGGGATTGTCAGAGGTCAGGAATGAATGCAAGCATTACTGATAGAACTGGGCTATTATATGTATAATGGAAATGCATTGCTAATGATTTTACTATAGGAATGCATTGAAAATGAGGAAGAAAGGGATTGTCAGTGGTCAGGAATGAAGGCAAGCATTACTGACAGAACTGACATATCATGTGTTTAATGTATAAGGTAAATGCAAATCAATAATTTTAAGATACGATAAGGTAGTAAGGGATTGTCAGTGGTCAGGAAAACGAACGAACATTACCAACTGAATAAGAGTCTCTTTGTGTCTGATTTTCAAAGGCTCCCTAACTCTTTTAACTGTGATTATTTCTAAAACTAGCGTCACATGCAGCCCGGTGTTAATGATTTTTCAGGTTCAAATTTGTCACAGGCATCTTGTGTCACATCTTACGGTAAAATGTAAAGTTACAAAGACTGAAAATTCATTGATATTTCAGAAGGAAATCGGGGTTCATGAGAAATCATTTTTTTTTACTCGCAAAATCAGCTAAAAACCCCTGTGTTGACATTTTTATATGAAAGGGAATTAATGAAATTGACAGTTTAGATAAAAAAATAAATTAAAAGCTTAATAAAGAATAATCGATTAAAAGAATCGAAGAATGAATACAAGCACAAGAAATTACGGAAGGCAAAAATATAGGAAAAATTGAAGAAAAATAAGAAAGAAAGAAAGAAAGAAAGAATGAAAGAAAGAAGGAAGAAAGAAGAAAGAAAGAAATTACGGAAGGAAAAATAGAGAAGGAATTACAGAAAAATAATGGAGAAGAAAGAAAGAAAGAAAGAAAAAAAGAAAGAAAGAAAGAAAGAAAGAAAGAAATTACGGAAGGCAAACTTATAGAAAATTAAAGAAAATAATAGAGAAAAAAGAAAAAAAGAAAGAAAGAAAGAAAGAAAGAAAGAAAGAAAGAAAGAAATTACGGAAGGCAAAAATATAGAAGGAATTAAAGAAAAATAACGGAGAAGAAAGAAAGAAAGAAAGAAAGAAAGAAAGAAAGAAAGAAAGAAAGAAATTACGGAAGGCCAAAATATAGAAAGAATTTTAAAAAAGGAATGGAGAAGAAAGAAAGAAAGAAATTACGATAGGCAAAATTATAGCAAGAATTAAAGAAAAATATTGGAGAAAAAGAAAAAAGAAAGAAAGAACTTACGGACGGCAAAATATAGAAAGAATGAAAGAAAAATAACGGAGAAAAACGAAAGAAAGAAAGAAAGAAAGAAAGAAAGAAAGAAAGAAAGAAAGAAATTACGAAAGGCAAAAATATAGAAAGAATTTTAAAAAAGTAATGGAGAAGAAAGAAAGAAAGAAATAAAGAAAGAAAGAAAGAAAGAAAGAAAGAAATTACGGAAGGCAAAATTATAGCAAGAATTAGAGAAAAATATTGGAAAAAAAGAAAGAAAGAAAGAAAGAAAGAACTTACGGACGGCAGAATATAGAAAGAATGAAAGAAAAATGACGGAGAAAAACGAAAGAAAGAAAGAAAGAAAGAAAGAAAGAAAGAAAGAAAGAAAGAAAGAAAGAAAGAGAGAAAGAAAGAAATTACGGAAGGCAAAAATATAGAAAGAATTTTTAAAAAGTAATGAAGAAAGAAAGAAAGAAAGAAAGAAAGAAAGAAAGAAATTACGGAAGGCAAAAATATAGCAAGAATGAAAGAAAAATAATAGAGAAGAAAGAAAGAAAGAAAGAAAGAAAGAAAGAAAGAAAGAAAGAAAGAAATTACGGAAGGCAAAATTATAGCAAGAATGAAAGAAAAATAATGGAGAAGTAAGAAAGAAAGAAAGAAAGAAAGAAAGAAAGAAAGAAAGAAATGCCCCAAAATAAAGACAGACTATGATATTAACGAATAAAAGCATGGAAAAAGAGTGAAGAATAAAAGAAAGGAAAGAAAAAGCAGAAGAATAAGAAGAACCTAATAAGAAAGAAAGAAATAAAACGACTGAAAAAAAAAGAAAAAGAAACGGTAGAAAGAAAGAATGAAATCCTTAAAAATAAAACGAGGAAAAAAAGGAAGAAAGAAAACAGTTGAAAGAATGAAAAAGTAAACGATAAAAAATCAAAAAAAAATCGATAGAAATAAAGGGAAAAAGATATAGAAAACTATAGAAAAAAGAAACGATTGAAAGAAGGAAATCGAGAGGAAGAAAGACAATGAAAGAATGAATGAAAGAAAGAAAACTAAGTAAAGCAAGAAAGAAAATAATTGAAAGAAAGAAAGAAAGAAAGAAAGAAAGAAAACGATAGAAAGTAAGAATGAAATCCTGAAAAAGAAAACGATAGCAAAAAGAATGAAAGAAAGAAAACTATTGAAAGTATGAAAAAGAAAACGATAAAAAGAAATAAATAAATCGACAGAAAGAAAGAAAATAATTGAAAGAAATAAAACGATAGAAAGATAGAAAAAGAAAAAGATATAAAGTAAGAAAGAAAGAAAGAAAGGGAAAGATAGAAAGTAAGAATGAAATCCTGAAAAATAAAACGAGGAAAAAAGAAAGAAAGAAAGAAAGAAAGAAAACGATTAAAAGAATGAAAAAGAAAACGATAAAAATAAAGAAATAAATCGACAGAAAGAAAGAAAATAATTGAAAGAAAGAAAACGATGGAAGGAAAAAGAAAAGTAAGAAAGAGAGAAAGAAAGAAACGATTGAAAGAAAGAATGAAATTTAAAAAAAGAAAAAAGAAAGAAAAAAAATGACAGAAAGAAAGAAAGAAAACGATAGAAAGTAAGAATGAAATCCTGAGAAGTAAAACGAGGAAAAAAAGAAAGAAAGAAAATAGTTGAAAGAATGAAAAAGTAGACGATAAAAAAGAAAAAAACGATAGAATGAAAGACAAAAAGATATAGAAAACTATAGAAAAATGAAGGAAAACGATAGAAAGAAAGATCGAAATCGATAGGAAGAAAGACAATGAAAGAAAGAAAGAAAGTAAACGAAGTAAAGAAAGAAAGAAAGAAAGAAAGAAAGAAAGAAAGAAAGAAAGAAAACGATAGAAACTAAGAATAAAATCCTGAAAAAAAAAGTTTGAAAAAAGAAAGAAAGAAAGAAAACGATTGAAAGAATGATAAAGAAAACGATAAAAAGAAAAGAAAGAAATCGACGGAATGAAAGAAAATAATTGAAAGAAAGAAAACGATAAAAAGAAAGAGAAAGAAAAAGATACAAAGTAAGAAAGAAAGAAAGAAACGATTGAAAGAAAGAATGAAATTGAAAAAAAAGAAAGAAAGAAAATGATAGAAAGAAAGAAAGAAAGAAAACGATAGAAAGTAAAAATGAAATCCTGAAAAATAAAACGAGGAAAAAAGAAAGAAAGAAAGAAAACAGTTGAAAGAATGGAAAAGTAAACGATAAAAAAGAAAAAAAACGATAGAAAGAAAGACAAAAAGATATAGAAAACTATAGAAAAAAGAAAGAAAACGATTGAAAGAAAAAATGAAATCGATAGGAAGAAAGACAATGAAAGAAAGAAAGAAAACGATAGAAAGTAAGAATGAAAGCCTGAAAAAGAAAGCGATAGAAAAAAGAAAGAAAGAAAACGATTGAAAGAAAGAAAAAGAAAACGATAAAAATAAATAAATAAATCGACAGAATGAAAGAAAATAATTGAAAGAAAGAAAACGATAGAAAAAGAAAAATATTCAAAGTAAGAAAGAAGGAAAGAGAGGATTGTAAGAAAGAATGAAATCGAAAGAAAGAAAGAGAGAAAGAAAGAAAATGATAGAAAGTAAGAATGAAATCCTGAAAAATAAAACGAGGAAAAAAAAGAAAGTAAGAAAGAAAGAAAGAAAACGATTGGATGAAGAAAAAGAAAAAGAAAGTAAGAAAGAAAGAAAGAAACGATTGAAAGAAAGAATGAAATCGACAGGAAGATTGACAATGAATGAAAGAAAGAAAATGATGTAAAGAAAGAAAGAAAATGATTGAAAGAAAGAAAGAAAGAAAGAAAGTAAGAAAGAAAGAAAGTAAATAAGAAAACGATAGACAGTAAGATTGAACGCCTGAAAAAGAAACGATAAAAAGAAAGAATGTAATCCATAGAAAGAAAATGACAGAAACTAAGAAAGGAAAAAGAAAAAAAAAAGATTATGAAGAACTATCAAAGACAGAAAGTTGAATGTAAAAATAATAAAGTATGACAAAATAAAGAGATAAATAAAAACTAAACGAAAAACGAAAGATGAACAACAACAGCAAAAACAAAAAGAAGGAAAATAAAAAGAAAAAATATATATTCGAAGAACATTTATTGCAATTTAAGCATTTTCCGCCATCTTTTCCGAATCCTTTCCATTTTTTTTTCTCCTCACCCCGACCGTCCATCCTTATCAATCCTTTTTCCTAAACAATTACAGTCCTCTTCCATCACACAATTATGACACCTGTCACCGCTGTCACCGGAAGCTTACATTTTTTTTTCCTCCCATTTCTTTTTTCTCCGTAATTTTTGTTCAATCTCCATTTTGAAAATAGAAATTCCCCGAAGGCAATGGTATTTACGAAGTCAATCATTTGACACACAGCAAGACCTTCGCTCTTTGCGAGAGTCAGATCAGACAAGGAGTAGACTGTTGCGGCCATGTCTCGGCTGGACAGGGGCTGCCCTGTCCTCGCTGTCCAGCCTCAACAGATTTCGAATGCGACCTCGCAGCCTTTTGAGTGATTAACTGTTTTCCACCCTGCAACCCCTTGTCACGCAAGTGAAAGGTTGCTGGCCTCTCGCTGATTTGTCGTTTTTACTATGGTAAACGTTCGAATATGTTAGACACCTCGGTTCCTCAGGCTCAGGCCTTCAGACCTGGGACACGCCATGCCCACTCCATTCTTGTTCCTTTGTTACGGAGTGGCTTCCACTCAGACAACTTTCCCAGAATTGTTACATTGTCATGCGGACTCCCGAGAGGGTGCTTACATGAGAACCTCACTATTAGTATCTTCAGGTGTAGAGTCGGCCGATATAAGTTCGACAGGTCTTCGTGGGGTGCACTTCTTTCTTTCATTCCCCTCCCCCGCTTAAAATAATTTCGCTCAGTAACCCTCTACACTGAGTGGCTCTTGGGACTTCTATTGGATGAACTGATAGTATATATAAATAAAAATTCCGAAATGCAGTCGGCCGATATAAGTTCTACAGGTCTTCGTGGGGTGTAGTTCTTTCTTTCATTCCCCTCCCCGCTTAAAATGATTTCGCTCAGTAACTCTCTACACTGAGTGGCTCTTGGGACTTGTATTGGATGAACTGATAGTATATATAAATAAAAATTCCGAAATGCAGTTCACTGTAAATGTATTTTTATTATCAACAAGATATTTTGTCTTTATTTAAACTCGTCAATAGCAGATTTGTTTAAAATTTTAAAAATAATTATATGCCTGTGTTGATTGCAGCCCACAACAATCGTCTTTTTTTTAAATCAATTTCACCCCATGTAAGGCGTTAAAGCAACTAAGACACAAGATATTACAGGGTGTAGAAAAATTAGAAACAGAAACATTACGAATTAGGGAGATTAAAAAGAGTAATCAGGAGGACATTAGATAGCGATTGACATTGCATTCTTTGCTACTTAAAGTTGACAGGAAAGCGTGTAGCTGGAAGTGAGTTCCACAGGTGAGAAGTGCGAGAAACGTAACCGTTGGCATAGAATTTATAGCTACATCTAGCTAGCTCAACAGTAAATCGATGAGAACGATGTCAATCCAATGCTGCGTTTACATTCAGAAAGTCTAGGTACCACAGCGAAGAGCTCATCAAAAAAATTACCACGAAAGTATTTTTTGAAAAGAGACAGAAAGGCAACCTTAAAGCGGTGGGAAAGTGAGGGAAGCGGCCACAATCTTAGCAACATAAAATGTACAGATAACACAGTGCTGATAGCAGACACGGATAGAAAAGGCGTTCAATAACTTTACACAAATAAAAACTGGTGTAAGACAATGAGGCGCCTTCTCACCAGACCTTTTCAACCGATACAGCGTGGCTGTATTCAGAGAACTAGACTTCCCACCAGGATTGTTTATTGGCGGCCACAACCATAACAGTATAAGATATACAGCTGACCAAGTGTTGATAGCAGACACAGATCAGAAAAGCGTTTCAATAAATATAAAAAATAAAAACGGGTATAAGACAAGGAGTCACCTTCTCGCCAGAACTTTCAATACAGCGCGGCCGTTCTGAGTAAACCTAAGTAGGGAAATTAGCAGGAGATAACTGATAACTGACATCCATCAAACATGGCACGTGGAACTAGAACAGTCTACCCCAGTGAGTGAAATAAAGGGTTCAGTTCGAAATTCCAACCAGCCGAAGAAGGCCGGATCGTACTACGGCCGAAACGTTGTGACAAATATGGCGACAAAGATGAGGACAATAGTCCGACTAATGTAAGTACAGCACATAATACCTCATCTCAGAAATATAGACAGACTATGGTTAAGGTTGTGGAGAACATGGAGAGGAGAATCAAGAGGAGATAACTGACATCCATTAGACATGGGACGTGGACAGTCTACCCCTTTGGGCGAAATAAAGGGTTCAGTTCGACATTTCAAACATCTGAAGAAGGACGGAGCGTACAACGGCCGAAACGCTGTGATAAATATGGCAACAAAGATGA
>CAHIKZ030005496.1:845000-885000 GCA_903632075.3 Acanthosepion pharaonis | reverse complement strand
GTCATTTGCGGCTGCATGCCATTGGAAATTGGAAATTGAGGTGCCATGTGCCAGGTGTACCGTGGGTTTCCGATGCAACCGGTCTAGGATCAGCGACCTAGGGATCGGCAACCGACGGCACACCTGGCACATGGCATCTCAATTTCAAATTTCCAATTCCCCCCACCCCAAAATGAGAAGACGTTATTACATAAGCCAAAATTGCTGTATTCAAGAGTGGCTAAAAATCTATCACAGCCCACTGTAGGGCTAAGGAAATGCCAATTAATATTCACAACAATCATGAGATCAAAACACTGTCAGACAACATCCTCAAATATGTCGAACACTACAAGTATCTAGTATCACACATCAAGAACTCTGAGAAAGATTTCAACATTAGAAAAGGCATAGCATGGACTGCTTGTAACAAAATGGATAAGATCTGGAAATCCAATCTTGCTCGTCAATTCAAAATCCAACTTTTCCGCGTACTTATTGAGCCAATCTTACTCTATGGCTCTGAAACTTGGACTCTCTCAGCAAAACAACAGCGTCGTTTAGATGGATGTTATACACGTCTTTTAAGAAGAGTGCTTAATCTCTCATGGCGAAACCACCCAACTCTAGAAATGATATATGGAGACCTGCCGAGAGTATCAACCTTAGTTTGCAAGAGACGTGTCCAGTTCGCCGGGGATTGTGCACGTGCCACAGATGAACTTGTGTCATCATTTGTACTCTGGAGGCACCCATCATCTGACAATCGATCACGCAAGTTAACCTTTCCAGATAGGATAAAACGAGACACATTGATCCCTAAGGAAGATCTTTTAGGAGCTATGACGGATAGGGAATACTGGAGAGGTGTAGTGAGTTCAATCTCGGCTGAGGCCGCAGGATGATGATGATGGATGATGATGATGATGTAGGGCTAAGTAATGAAAACCACTTAAGCTTTTTCCTATTTCTCCGCTCATCGACTGAACAATTAACGGTAAACATAACAATGTTTAGTTATTTAATGTATTTTTTAAAAAAATTTTATGGTTATCCCTTCAAGCGTTTCCTTTCACCTGACGTGTGTGAAATGTTAATGGGTACTTACCTTCCAGAGGTTTCTCGCAGGGTGAGGAAAACCTCATAGAACCGCATCATGAATTTACGACCTGCGTCTGCTATTCCGCGACCGTTATCGTCGCATGGCAATCTTTATATGTCATCATAACAGAATATCATCTTTGATGGTGAATATCTTTGTTAAAATGTCCGCAGAACCACACTGAAGATGGCCCAAATGAGTCGAAAGCTGAGATCAGGGAACAGCTTCCTCTTCCTTACGTTTATAAGTTTCCCCTTTGTTTGCATCGTCTCCAAACCTCATTGTTGTTCACATGGACGATCCATGGTATCCTTAGCATCTTTCTGTAGAACTAATCCTCTATTCTTTCGAGTCTTTTCTTTTTCGCGAATGCTAAAACCAAACAAGCGTTTTAATAGAAGACAGAAAGGGCGACACTGACATTCGAAGAATGCATTTGGATAACAAAAGTTGCCTTCCAAAAGCTAAGCAAAGTATTAAGAAACAGAAAAATATCATTAGAAAGGAATAAAAGACTACTGAACTGTTATGTAATATCGTCATCCTATATAGCAGTGAATGAAGAAGTGACTTGAAGCAAGAGAAACAAAGAAAATAGTACTGAACTGTTATTTAATATCAGTCCTCCAATATGACAGTGGATGCTGAACAATTTCCTCACAGATGAAGAAGAGACTTGAAGCAAGAGAAACAAAAAAAGAGTACTGAACTGTTATGTAATATCAGTCCACTTATATGGCAGTGAATGCTGGACAATCTCCTTAAAGATGAAGAAGAGACTTGAAGCAAGAGAAACAAAGAAAAGAGTTGAAGCAAGAAAACTGTTGAACTGTTATGTATCAGTCCTCCTATATGGCAGTGAATGCTGGACAATCTCCTTACAGATGAAGAAGAGACTTGAAGCAAGAGAAAAGAAAAGAAAAACTGATGTAATATCAGTCCTCCTATATGGCTGAACTGTTCCTGTTGAATATCAAAAGTCCTGAACAAATGGCAGTGAATGAAATGGACAATCTGGACAATCTCCTGACAGATGAAGAAAAGACTTAAAGCAAGAGAAACAAAGAAAAGAGTACTGAACTGCTATGTAAAATCAGTCCTCCTATATAGCAGTGAATGCTGGACAATCTCCACACAAATGAAGAAAAAACTTGAAGCAAGAGAAACAAAGAAAATTGTACTGAACTGTTATGTAATATCAGTACTCCTATCTGACAGTGAATGATGGACAATCTCCTCACAAGACAATTTTTATTAAGAACTATGAGAAAACAAGGAGAGACACGGTCGCCAACTTTCTGGGTTATTTCGATCATTTCAATTTACAGACAATTCACAGAAACCTATCCTTTTTGAAATCAGGTTGGGGGGGCTGTTGTGTGTTGCGTTTTTTTTTTTTCAGGAGTGCCTTTGATATTTCACAATCAGCGTGTCAAACTCGACCTCATCTCATCGACTGGGCAGTTTCAATTAATTAATTAAGTTTCTAAAGTAATTGGCTCATCAACACTGTTTGGTGGAGACGTGTTTAAATGCTCTCGATTTCACACTTATTCGATTTATATAGATTTCATTTTTTTTTCTTCTGCAAAAAGGCATCTTTAGTTTGTTTATTTCTGTGAAGAACTGCTCAAAGCAATGATTCCAAACCAAATGAGGTCCAAAATGTTTTCTTAAGGGTTATGCGATTATTTACGTTGTGCAGGGGAAAAAGCTGAAACCCAAGGTTTGATTCTTGCTGCACAGAATCAATGTTTGCTAATTAGACAAAAAGACGTGTTAGCCCAAAATGCAGATTTTGCGATAAATATCCAGAAACAATTAACCATCTGATGTATTGCCACCTACTGAATAAGACTCAGCATGATCGAGTGAGCCAAAATTTGCACTCGAAAATTTGCAACCTCTACTTAAAGGCAACTGCAAAAAATTGGTATGAACACCACCCAGAACTTGTTACAAAGATTGGACCTCTAACCATTTTATGGGATTTTACAATACACACAGTCAGAAAAATCAAACCCAGACATCGTGATTAGAGACTGAAAAGACAAAAAGGTGCCTCCTTATTTACATGGCAGTCCCTGCAGATGGTAATGTATCTTTAAAAATCTTCAAAAAGCTATCAAAATAAAAGGACCTTGAAATGGAAATCTCAAAATGTGGCACATGAGGATATCAAAAATTCCAGTTGTAGTTGGAGCCCTCGGATTGATTGGAAAAGATTCTAATAGACTCAGTGAAGGAATTCCTGGAAGCCCGTACCTTAAAGAAATACAAAAAATTGTTCTCTCGAGTACAGCCAACACCTTGCGATTTGCTTTATCTATATAAAGTATGTGATTTGTTTTTCAAAACTGCTCAATGGAAAATGTCATGATGCCATTTCTATCCTTAGGTCTCTAGTTGGGACCCGGAAGGAAATGTGTATATACCAGAAATCAAAGGAAATAATAATAATAATAATAATAATAATAATAATAATAATAATAATAATAATTACAGCTGTAGTTGGAGCCCTCGGATTGAATGGAAACGATTCCAATAGATTGATTGAAGGGATTCCTGGTAGCCCATGCCTCAAAGAAATTTGTTCCAACGAGTACAGCCCACACCTCACGAAGGGCTTTATCTATTTAAATGTATGTGTGTGTATGTCTTTTATTTTTTTTAGTTGGTCAGTGGAAAATATCATATCTAACCTTAGTTATCTCTGGTTGGGACCCGGAAAGAAATGTGTACACGCCAGAAATCAAAGGAAATAATAATAATAATAATAATAATAAAGTTTGCCTTGCTGGGCTTTCCAAATATTCTATGAACGGTGCTGTCTGAGGTCGTACGAATTATGGAGAATACCCATAATGCAAGATCTTCGGTCGAAAACGAAAAACCTTACGGAAGAAAAAATACTACTACTACTACTACTAATAATAATAATAATAATAATAATAATAGGATCTGTCACAATTTTCTAGAATTTTACAATACACAGAAAATGAACAATTAAATCTAATCGCTTTGAGATCGTGATTAGGGATCATAAAGCCACGTACAGCTCACATTTTACTATATAAAATATGTACGATATATATTTAAAAAAACAAACAAACTGCTAAGTGGAAAATGTCATGATGTCATTTCTGACATTAGGTCTCTGGTTGGGATCCGGAAAGAAATGAGAAATGAGAAACCGAAGGAAACAAAATAATAATAATAATAATAATGATAAAGAAACTGGTATGAACATCATCCAGACCCGGTTACGGAGATAGGACCTGTTACAATTCTATGGGACTACACAATACACACTGACAGAACAATCAAGGTCAACCGCCCAGATATTGTTATTAAAGACCACAAACAAAAACGATGCCTCCTTATTGATATGGCAGTCCCTGCTGACTGCAATGTATCTTTGAAGATATTCAAAAAGTTGTCAAAATACAAGGACCTTGAAATAGAAATTTCGAAAATGTGGCATATGGGAACATCAACAATCCTTGTTGTAGTTGGAGCCCTAGGACTGGTTAGAAAAGATTCCAGCAGATTAATTGAAGGGATTCCTGGAAGTCCATGCCTCAAGAAGATACAAAAAATTGTTCTGACAATTACAGCCCACACTTTACAAAGGGCTTTATCTATGTAATTTTTTTTTTTTTTTTTTTTTGTCAGTGGTAAGTGTCATGATGCCATTTCAAACCATAGGTCCCTAGGCAGGACCCGGAAAGAAATGTGTAAACGCCAGAAATCAAAGAAAATAATAATAATAATAATAATAATAATAATAATAATAATAATAATAATAATTAGCGAAGGAGATGGCATACAACACCCCAAAATGAAGGAAAAAAATAAGAAAAGAGTACTACAGGCGTGTACTTCTGGTACTAAATACTGAGCTAAACTCAAAAAACAGATATCAGCCATAAACACATTGGCTCTCCCTGTTGTGCAATACAGCTTTAATGTCCTTAACTGGACCATAGTTGAAATTAAGCGAATGAACACCAAAACGAGAAAGCTTCTCACTTGCTATCGCATGCATCATCCCAAAGCTGATGTCGATCGTCTGTATGTGCCCAGATCCGAAGGAGGCAGAGGATTAGTTCAACTAGAACTGTCCTACAAAACTACAACAATTGGCCTCCAAAGATATTTGGAAACGACAAAAGACTGGATGATGGTATACGTCAAGGAACATGAAAGTAGTAAGCGTCTTTACTCCGTAATGAAAGAAGCCAACAAATTCAAAATGGAGTTTCAAATGGGCGTAGAGATGCAACTACAGCACAATACACCGGCTGAAACTGCAAAATACCTAAAAAAGACAGGAAAGACTAATGCAACCGACCAGATACAGAAGCGATGGCAAGATAAACCGCTTCATGGCCAATACTCTGCCCGTACCAAACAAGCTGACGTAGACAAAACCCGTACCCATCAGTGGCTACGTAGTGCAGGGTTGAAAGCGGAAACTGAAGGTTTTATCCTTGCTGCGCAGGACCAATGCTTGCTAAGTAGGAATTATCAAGCACATATACTAAAATATTGTGTCAGCCCAAAATACAGATTCTGTGATAAATATCCAGAAACGATTGATCATCTTGTATCAGGTGCCTCCTTATTGATATGGCAGTCCCTGCTGACTGCAATGTATCTTTGAAGATATTCAAAAAGTTGTCAAAATACAAGGACTTTGAAATAGAAATCTCAAAAATGTGGCATATGGGAACATCAACAATCCTTGTTGTAGTTGGAGCCCTAGGACTGGTTGGAAAAGATTGCAGTAGACTAACTGAAGGGATTCCTGGAAGTTCATGCCTCAAAGAGATACAAAAGATTGTTCTGACAAGTACAGCCCACACTTTACAAAGGGCTTTATCTATGTAATTTTTTTTTTTTTTTTTTTGTCAGTGGAAAGTGTCATGATGCCATTTCAAACTTTAGGTCCCTGGGCGGGACCCGGAAAGAAATGTGTAAACGCCAGAAATCAAAGAAAATAAAAATAATAATAATAATAAACTACTGAATATTTAAAGTAATTTAACAATTATCTGACGAAGGGTAAATTGTTGGTGTCACTCAATGAAAACGTGTACCGTGTTGCTAGAACATCAGTTGTTCTCGTTATGCGTATTGATGTCGGGTTGCTAATTGTTACTCACAGTGACACAGAGAAGCAGATAAAGTCACACCCTTCGATGTATAGATTATTTCCTAATTTACCGATATGCGATTACGTAGATTGGAAGAAATAAATTGAGAAGGAGAAATTCATTCGGTAAAAATATGTCCACTTTGAAGTTTCCAGAAAGTAATTTTGTTGGTATGTTAATGCAATTTGATGGGGGCGCCTATCGAAGAGGTCGCTGACCCTGACGTGGTCGGTTGTTCAATGCAGCTCAAACAGGGAAAGAGGCAAATCCGCCTGCCATCGTATTTTCTTGTCTCGTGATATAAGGCGTGGACAATAGTTTTACATTGCTTTCTTAAGCGGAGAAAAAAAAGTTTGATAAATGGTTAATAATAATCATCGCTTATACAAGTAATGTTGTTGGTATATTTAGTAGATTACATAGAAAACCAAAACAGAACCCAGCAACCAACTACTGCAACAAAAATTATGAGAAAGAAAAACAAGAATGAAACAACGCCAGCAAGATAAACCTTTGTATTAATCAGATTAATTCAAAGGTTTATCTTGATAGCATTGTTTCATCCTTGTTTAATTAATTAAGGTAAATTATTAATTAATCAGATTAATTAATTAATAAGGATGACCCTCATCAATGGTTACGAGCATCACAAATGGTGATGGAGTCATTATAATGTGGAATTTCCCAATTTTCAGAGACAGGGAATGGATACAAAAAGACCAGACATAAAGGATAGCGGTTCGGATTGAGGAATCGGAGAGCCGAGTTCGAATTGCAATTGAATCCATTCACTTACGTGCTAATACCCTTGGGAAAAGGCATAAATCCTATTTTCTCCCCACCACTGGCTATGGATAAATAGCAGGACATACCGGGTTCTATAGCCTTGGATGGCAACTGGTCTACTGCAGAAAGAAATGGCAACCTACTGCGGGGAAAAATCTGCCTCGTCTGTCACGTATCGAAAGATACATGATCGCCTAAGCATATATCACGCATGGCACATAACTGACTGACTGATTACTAACGATTTTACTATAGGAATGCTATGAAAATGAGGAAGAGAGGTATTGTCAGTGGTCAGGAATGAATGCAAGCATTACTCATAGAATAGGACTATTATATGTATAATGTAAATGCATTGCTAATGATTTTACTATAGGAATGCATTGAAAATGAGAAAGGTATTGTCAGTGGTCAGGAATGAATGCAAGCATTACTAATAGAATAGGGCTATTATGTGTACAATGGAAATGCATTGCTAATGATTTTACTATAAGAATGCATTGAAAATGAGAAAGAGGGATTGTCAGTGGTCAGGAATGAAGGCAAGTATTACTGAGAGAATAGAGTATGTATAATGTAAACACCCTTGGGAAAAGTATGAATCCGCAGCTATGGGTAAATAGCAGCACAGACCGGGCTGTATAGTCTTGGATTGCAACTGGTCTACTGCAGAAAGAAATGACAACCTACTGCGGGGAAAAAATCTGCCTCGTCAGTCACGTATCGAAAGATACATGATCGCCTAACCGTATATCACGCATGGCACGTAACTGACTGACTGATTACTAATGATTTTACTATAGGAATGCATTGAAAATGAGGAAGGTATTGTCAGTGGTCAGGAATGAATGCAAGCATTACTCATAGAATAGGGCTATTATATGTATAATGCACGATTTTACTATACATTGAAATGAGGAAGAAAGGGATTGATTACTAATAAATGCAAGCATTACTAATAGAATAGGGCTATTATATGTATAATGTAAATGAATTACATGATTGTAAATAGGAATGATTGAAAATGAGAAAGGTTTGTCAGTGGTCAGGAATGAATGCAAGCATTAATCATAGAATAGGACTATTATATGTATAATGTAAATGCATTACTAATGATTGTACAATAGGAATGCATAAGTATATCACGCATGGCACGTAACTGAGTGAATGATTACTAATGATTTTACTATAGGAATGCATTGAAAATGAAGAAGTGAGGGATTGTCAATGGTGAGGAAGGAAGGCAAGCATTACTGAGAGAATAGAGTATGTATAATGTAAATAACCCTGGGAAAGGTATGTAGCCTCTGCTTCTCCCCATCCAACTATGGGTAAATAGCAGGACAGACCGGGTTCGATAGCCTTGGATAGCAACTGATCTACCGCAAAAACATATTGCAACCTACTGCTGGTAAAAATCTGCCTCGTCAGTCATGTATCGAAAGATACATGATCGCCTAAGCTTGGATCACGTATGGCACGTCATTGAACTGAGAGCAGAACTACGACAGACGTTCTCCCTCTTTTTATTCAGATCCCATAGCGGACTTGTTAATTAAACACTTAAAATTATTCTCTGGCAAGATGGTACCCCACAATAATAATAATAATGATTCAAAAATAAGACTTTTTAAGTATCTTGCAACTATACACGACAAAATGTTACAACTCGTAATGAGACCTGAAAAAAAAGAAGCAAAAAAATTATTCTGAAGTCCGCAAAATATGTAAGAGATTTCGGTTTATATTTTGGAAACTGTGGCAAATTAGATAATAATGCCACAAAATTATCAAGAAAACTGAAACAAGAAACGGAAAATGTGTCTTTTTTGTTTCTCTTCTAATCCCTGTACAGCCAACCATTTACACAAGCTCTTTCTTCTATGTGTCATGTCCGTTCAGGACGTTGGTGATCATGGCTCTTCATAGCTTCCTGTCCTTTGTAGCTCTTAATAAATTTTGTCTTTTTCTTTCCTTTCCTAATCCCTGTTCTGCCAACCATTTACACAAGCTCTTTCTTCTATCTGTCATGTCCGTTCAGGACGTTGGCGATCATGGCTCTTCACAGCTTCCTGTCCTTTGTAGCTCTTAATAAATTTTGTCTTTTTCTTTCCTCTCCTAATCCCTGTTCTGCCAACCATTTACACAAGCTCTTTCTTCTATCTGTCATGTCCTTTCAGGACGTTGACGATCATGGCTCTTCACAGCTTCCTGTCCTTTGTAGCTCTTAATAAATTTTGTCTTTTTCTTTCCTTTCCTAATCCCTGTTCTGCCAACCATTTACATAAGCTCTTTCTTCTATGTGTCATCTCCTTTCAGAACGTTGGTGATCATGCCGTCTTTCCACATGATATGCCCTAAATATTTCAGCTGTCCCCTTTTTCTAAACCTTTTGTCGTTGGTCACGTGCCCAGTCCATCGCATTCTCAGCATCTTTTTGCAGAACCACATCTGAAGTCTCTTCTCCTTCTTTGATGAGATGGTCAAGCATTGACTGCCGTATAGAGGGACCGATATTACAAAACAGTTCAGTACTGTTTTATTTTCGTTACCCAGAGAGGTGATGAGATTTATTTTCGACATTAAGGACATCGGTCTCTATAGAGATATACGTAATTCTTGTCCGTAAAAATTAGTTTAAGAAATATTGACCGATCGAGAAAGGAACTCATAAAATTCTTCAAGGATCACGAACTAAATATTATCGCAACTATCGATTCTAAAGTGATCGAATTCCTTGACGTAGACTTGGTTATTATAAACCATATACCAGCGATCTATACTAGCTGTCGACTCACAAAGCGAGTATGACCATCACTGACAAGTCCAGTTTTTCAGTCAACCCCCATCACACAAGCACACACACACACAATAACACTGTATTCATTGGTTGTGAGAACGACAGTTGCTCATAAAGCCAGCCATCGATCGGCATTTTTTTTTCTGGTATTCATTTTCTTAAGCATATGAATATATATATAAATGAACTTTGTCATAAGGTGACATTATATTGGTAGGATAAAGTGAACCTATTAACCATGACACATCTGGTAATAAACTGTTTTCCAAATTTAAAACGACCTACCAATATTTACATTATACATACAAGTGCAGATCGGGTTCTCAAAGCATATATATATGCGGTGTGATTTTCGTTTCCAGCGTCTCGTATGCACGTGTTTGCCGTTGCTTGGAAATCTTCCATGTAAACAAAAACAGACTATCATTATTGTTTTGTCCGTGTATTGTTAAATAAACCATAATAGCCAACATCGCCCCACACCAACAACCCAACCTAAACAACAAAAAAAAAAAAGATTAATAAACTTTCACCATTGATGGTTCTTCTCAATATCACTGTTAATGTGGCTTCTCCTCCTGCAAATTCATTAAAACACCGAACACGGAAGACATAATTTCTATCAGGCATGAGGTCAGTGAGTTTATATTTTGTAGCGACTAAATTCTTTACAACAGAATTCCAATCATGACATGGTGGAATCCTCATCTCAATGAAATAGGTAATGAATTTTGTCATGGCCATTCTGGTTGTATGTGGCACTGCAGCCGGCTTCCATATAAGCCAAGCCACATTTGAGCCATCATCAATAAGCTCTGGTGGTTCCAAACGCATACGAGGAGGCACTGGAAAAGACAGAAAAATATTGAAGTAGAATGAAGCAATTTCTATTATTGTTTTTTGTTTTACAAAAAAAAACATTTCAAACATTAACAGCAAAAAGAAAATTAGTTTAAACATTTAATTTTGTTAATACTTAGAAGAAGAGAGATTTCTCTTTTGCAAATTTGATAGTTATCTCTTGGGTATAACTGACAAATTAAATCATCTCCGAGTTGTGAAAGAAATTTTTAATCATCATCACTTCCAATGTGTCTTTTGATATATGCATTTTCATGCGCGGCCTAGACTTGCACACCCTAGTGCAGGTCGGGCTCTCAAAGCATATATATGCGGTGCGATTTTCGTTTCCAGCGTCTAGTATGCACGAGTTTGTCGTTGCTTGGAAATCTTCCATGTAAACAAAAACAGACTATCATTGTTGTTTTGTCCGTGTATTGTTTAATATATTGTAATGTAATTGTCATCTTTGATAATAGCTTATGTAAGTCGAAAGCTTAGGATTAAAAATATGTATCAATATGGTAATTTTCTTTCATCTTTCAATGATAATGTTATTAAACTTATCAGACGTTATGAAAAGAATTTACATAAAATAGACAAAACTTGTCTGTATTATTTAATGAAACATGTGTCAATGAAAAAATGCTGCCTAAATACATACAATATATATATATATATATATATATATATATATATATATATATATATATATATTTTTACAATTGGAATAAAGATAAAGACAGTTTGAAAAATCCTGAGAATTTTAAAATTAAAATTCGTAGGTGAAAATAACCATTAACTAAAGGTATCTTAATTCCAATTGTAAAGAAAATTTGCTTTGTTTAATAAAATAAACATTGAGCTCTCTTTTGTGTGTCAGTTTAACATATTTCAAATTCTATGTTGTGTTAATAGGACCCGCCTGGTTTATACCAACAGGGTTAATATATATATATATATATATATATATATATATATATATATATATATATATATATATATGTATGTATATATGTATATAAACATATATTGTTAAATATAATAGAAATTGAATGTCTATTATGTTTGATCATGAGCCGTTCTAATCGTCGTATGTTTGCTTGAATTTCGGCTGAAAATAATGACAAAAATTGTCCAACATTTGGATATTTTTTACTAAGTTAGTCCTTGATCTAATCTGTGGTCTCACAGCGCTTGTATGAGCATCACTGACCTGTCCAACCATTCGGTTACTCCCCACCCCCAACAACACTGGATTCATCGGTTGTGACGGTGGCTCATAAAGCAAGCTATCGATCTGCAATTCTTGTCACATATGTGTCATATCAAGACATCTCCAGTCTGTGGAAAGAAACTTTGATTATCATCATTTCCAATGTGCCCTTCCATATTCCTTGTCATGCCCGAGTCGGACTTCCACACTCTAGTGCAGTTTTGGTATTAAAAAATAGCCATTACAAAATCGTCATATATAATAGACTGTTGGTATGAATTCTGGTGACTTAGCAGACCTGCCCCGGACGCACATATCCGATTGCATTGGACACAAATCCAGGTTGTCACGAATCCCTTCCAAACCTCTCTCTTCAATTTTGCATATTTTTGTGAGGACTCATGGAAGATCTTGACGCCATCAGCAATACCAGCTCTCCAAGAAACCCGGTCTTCAGCTATAGTCTCCAAGTTATCCTGACCAATATTGCACTTGCATAATGACTCTTTAAGGTAATCTTTGTAACGAAGTTTCGGCTTGTGCTGCGGTCTTTTTCCCCTTTCCAATTCTCTATACATTAATTGTTTTGGCATTCTGTCATCTGCCATACGAATAACATGGTCTCTCCATGGCAATGCGTAGTATTATATTGTTTAATCCACCTTTCAGTCGTAAAACTAATGTTAAGGTGAGCTATAGCTGTGTGAGTAACATGGACGAATCTATATCTCAACATAACTGTTGTGGGGCTCTCCCCTTTTTACATGAGATGGACTCGTCCAAAGTATACTTATACTGACAGAGAGAATACCTGCTGTTGAGATACGCCGAGATACAGTCTCGACGTCTGTCGAACTCTCTGCTTTGCCAGAGAGGAACCCGGACGAGGCTTTGCCGAAGGGCAAGGTTTCGTCCGGTGAGTTAGACAGGCCCTGAACCCGTATAGGCGGGTTCAAAGGGGATATTTTTAGCCTCGGCCACGGGCTCGGAGAAACCCACTTTAAACTCGGCCTTGTGCCACATATATTCCTCGTGGGGGGTTTGTTAAATACCGAGATACGTCGAGATACAGTCTCTGATTCTAACTCTCTGATTTGGCAGAGAGGAACCCGGACGAAGCTTTGCCGAAGGGCAAGGTTCCGTCCGGGGAGGTAGACAGTTCCAGAACCTGTTTATGCGGGTTCAAAGGGGATATTTTTTGGCCGAGCCTACGAGTTCAGAGAAACCCACTTTAAACTTGGCGTCGTGCCACATATATTCCTCGTGGGTGGAATGTTAAATAACGAGATACGTTGAGACAGGTTGAGAGATACGGAGACAGACATAGGGTGTTCTCAGAGAGTTATACAAGAGTCCAGAGAGAGAGATGATTACGGCTTTACTTACAAAGACTTGTACATATACTTTCTACTAACCCGCATTCCTGGACTACTAATCTTCATTTCAAGTCTGTATTCTTACGTTTATATTATATTAAACAGATACATATCCAACGAAGTTAATTTTAAAAAAAAATGAAACTGCCGAAAAAATAGGATAGAATATTACACCAAAAACATGTCTAAATGCGTATCAATACATTTCGTCTGATGATATGCATTGATATGCATTGAAACACGACTGCAATTATGTAGCGATTTTGACATATTTTCGGTGTAATATCCTAAAATAAATAATATTGCTCTATTTTGTATTGAGCCCTCTTTTAAAGGAGATGTTACAAACGTCACAATTGCAATCTGTTCGTTCTCATCTTACCTGGATATATATATATATATATATATATATATATATATATATATATATATATATATAGGTCCAGGTAAGATGAGAGCCAAATAGTTTACAAATTCAAGTGCCCTTTAGGAAATTGTATCTCCAACGAATTAAATAATATTTATGTTGGTCATACCACAAACTCGCTTTCACGACGCTTGACACTACATTTGAATGATAACTCTAACACTTTTAAGCACTTAAAACAACATGCCTGGTCGCGTACACAATTCCGGAAAATCCTCGTTGAAAACACAATTATACTTAAACATGTAAACAATAAACAAAAACTAAAAATTCTTGAAACTATATACATAAAACGGTTGAAACTTTAGCCGAACAAAATAAATTATGAAATCTCTACAAATATTCTTAAATGCCTATAATTTATAACAGAAGCTATTAGTTTATACCAACGGCTTCCTATACTTAATACTCCGCATTTTCACTCTCGCGTGGTCATGTGTGACGACATGAGCTGCGGTGCGATTTTCGCCTCCAGCGTCCCCTATGCACGAGTTTGTCGTCGCTTGGAAATCTTCCATGTAAACATAAACAGACCATCATCACATTCTTGTCAGTGTATTACTTAATATATTGAACAGTAATTGTCATCTTTGATAATGGCTTATGTAAGTCGAAAGCTTAGATAGGATTAAAAAATATGCATCAATATTGTGAATTTCTTTCTTCTTTTAATGATAATGTTATTAAGCTTATCTGACGATATGAAAAGAATTTACATAAAATAAATAGACAAAACATGTCTATATTATTTAATGAAACATGCATCAATATATATATATATACTAGCAGCATGGCCTGGCGTTGCCCGTGCTTGATTCAAATATCGTACGACTCATATAGCAATCGCTATCACTTTAAAGGAGTGCCCTTGGCCGTGCTGATGTTATTACATGCCTTACTTCTTGCCTATCTCACACTGCGAATTTTTTCTAAGCTCTATACTAAACATTAAATCCGTTACGAAAAAAGAACTAAACAAAATGAACACAAAATGATCAGCTTTAAAAAAAGGACTCGTAACTGGAAAAACCGAATGAAAAAAGAATGTTAACAACAAATACTTTTTCACACCCAACCCAGTTCTGCGGAATCAGGATCAACGTTGAGTTTAAGCAAGCGAATGAGCCAATTGGAGTAAAGTGCCATGCAGATTAAATTTTTCCCACTTGTGACGAATGCAGCTATCGATATTTTTTGCATGCTAGCATGCTAGTTAACATTCTTGTCAGTCAACTGTTGGCTCTCACGCTGGCCAATACAATGTTGCTGCCTATTCGTGGCAACCAGCTATAGGCTCTCACTCTGGCCAGTAGAAAATGGCCGCAAACTACATGAAAACTGCCGTAGAAGCATGAAAAATCGATTATTTCCACTATCGATGGGAGTTGCGAAATGCAAAGTCGGCCTTGGCCTTCCCGCTAACTTGGAGCATGCGCATGTAAATTTTGGTGCAAATCCGTCGAAAATTGCGGCCGTGCATTCGTTACACACACATCCTGCCTTTTATATATATACATACACACACACACACACACACACATATATATATATATATATATATATATATATATATATATATAGGAATCTGATTATTATTGTGGCAGTTAAGATTTAAAACAAGTCGAAGAAATATAGACCAATTGAGAAAGGAACTGATAAAATTTTTCAGACGTCACGAGCTAAATGAGTATTATTAGTACTACCAATGCTAAACTGATCAATTTTCTCGATGTGTCCTTGGATCTGTAGATACGGCATTAAAGATTCAACCCACTCTCATAACATTCTAGATAATTTACATAAATCAGTCCAAGTTAGTTTATCTATTAACTGCAGCAATAAGGAAATATTTGATAATAAAATTATCAAAGCTTTAGAACTAAGCAGTCATAAACAAAATTTATAATATTGAGAAAAAAACAAAAAAAAACAAAAAGAGGTGAAAATAAACAGAAACACCGTAAGCTTAATATTCTATACTTTAATCCATCGCTTAATCTTAATGTTCAATCAGTTCAATCATTCACCAACACTAAACAAAATTTTAACAAGAATAATGTTAAGATCAGCTATAGCTGCATTAATAACATCAATAAATCAATATCCCAAAATAACAACATTATATTAAACATATACATGTCCAACAAAGTTATTTTTAAATGCAAAAAAAAAATACTCTGTCCCTTAAACGGTAAATGTGTGACTGATAATATTGTATACCGAGCTAGCATACATTCCAGTAGCGATGTCAAATTTTCTTTTGTGTCCACTGAAAATCCTTGGAAATTTCTTTTCTACAATCATCGAAAGACTTTAGGCAATATAAAACGTATAAACAACACTGCCCTCTTGAACATTTCTGACAAGGAGAGTTAGTTATACACCCATTATTACATGGGATAATATGACTAAAGCCAAAGCCTACAATGGAGAAACGCGATAGGTGTAATTTATGTCTTGTAGAAAAATTAGTAGAAAACTTAAATGTCTAGCTTATGAAACAAAAGAAATACATTGATGGTTATATCTAGACGCAAAAATTCGCTTAGATGCATTGATCCAAATTAATTTCTAATGCAAAATGTGTTTTTATGTTTTTTAAAAAGCTCTCGTTTTATGCTTAATATAAAAAATAATATTCACAATTCTAATATAATATTTTTTTTACATATATATATTTATTATATATATATATATATATATATATATATATATATATATATATATATATATATAATAACAACTGTAATAATAATATTAATAATAAACAGATATGAACAAACTGGCATAGATAGATAGATAGATAGATAGATATAAAAATGAGGTAGATATAAAAGAAATTATATAGATATAAAAACTGATAGATACGAACAGACTGAGATAGATAGTGATATATATATATATATATATATATATATATATATATATATATATATATATTAACTGATTTAAAATATGTTTTTCGCTACACAGTAATAACCATGTTTCGAAAATGAAGGCTAAAGAATTTAAATTTAATTATATAATTAAATTAAAAGCATTAGTTCCGTTTCATCTCCAAGCAAATATTGGAATAACTTATTTTTAAATTTACTGAGTTTCAAACACACGTAAATTTATAATTTACTGTTTCCAAGGATACAGAGAAATCCAATCGTTCAGACAGGGACTGTAGCGTGTTCATTTTTATTAACTATTGTTGTATCAATTATGAGTTACGTTCAAAAAAGAGCTTCAGTTTAGGGAGAGTAGGGGTGTATTTTTCAACGAATTCTGACATCCGTTAAATCTAGAATAGAAGATTAAACAGAATAAACTTGTCTCCTGTTTTTTTAAGACTTGGATAGCTAGGTATCCAGCTGGCAAGATAGATAGATCTTATCTATCTATCTATCCCAGTCTATTTATAACTATCTAGTATCTATATTTATCTTCCTAAATAGCGTATATTATCTATCTATCTATCTATCTATCTATCTATCTATCTATCTACCTCAGTCTGTTAATATCTGTGTGTTTGTCTGTCTGTCTGTCGTTTTATCTGTTTGTCTGTCTCAGTCTTTTCATATCTATCTATCTATCTATCTATCTATCTATCTATCTATCTATCTCAGTCTATTTATATCTATTATCTATATTTATCTTCCTAAATAGCGTATATTATCTATCTATCTATCTATCTATCTATCTATCTATCTATTTCAGTCTGTTAATACCTGCCTGTCTGTCTGTCTGTCGTTCTATCTGTTTGTCTCTCTCAGTCTTTTCATATCTATCTATCTATCTATCTATCACAATCACTTCACTATCTACCTATCTATCTATGACAATCTGTTAATATCTAGTTTTTATATGTATATACATTTTTTATATCTATCTATCTATCTCAGTTTTTATATGTATATCATTTTTTTATCTATATATCTCCCTCATTTTTATATCTATCTATCTATCTATCTATCTATCTATCTATCTATCTATCTATCTCAGTCTGTTCATATCTGTTTATTATTGATATTATTATTACACTTATTTCTATTATTATCACTATTATTATTATTATTATTAGTGTTGTCTGCCATATCTTCTTCATTCAGTCGTAATATTTTTCTTTAACGATTTTTCCCATATTTCCTTTCATTCATATTTTCCCATTCTTTCATCTTTCGAAATATATATTATCCCCCTCTTCATTCGATATTTTGAAAACTATTTACGCTTGGCAAAATCTTCTGATAGATATCATCTTCTTTTTTTCTGTCCTTCCCTCTTTCTCTCTTTCTATTCCCTTATATCTTTCAACCATAATATTTCAAATTGCTTTCACTTCTTCCCAACCGTTTCTTACCGGAGTATTTTTTTTCTCTTCCCACTTTTCATTCCACTTCCGCTTTACGTCCTTTTATTTTTACCTATTTTTTTTCTTCTGTCACTGCCTTCTACTTGTCGCCTTTAATGACACTCCCATCGTTACGTCTATCGCGGTTCTTCAAGTTGAATATTACAAACTACAGCTGCAACCCTGCAACTGCTAAACCTCACCACAGCCCGACCCTGCTTTTCATTCCCACCCCTGCATCAGCCAGCCCTCAATTGTAGCTTTATCAAACACTGTAATGGTATATTCAGAAAACGATGCAAAGCCGGCGAAGAGAGAAAGAAAGGTCGGTAAAAGAAGTGTACGAAGTAAAATAACAATAAAAGCTACAATTAAATGAATAAAATATCAAATACAAAACAAAGAGACTAAAAAGAAAGAGATGTTTCAAGTACGGAAAAAAAAACTTATTACCACGTGAACAACAGTAAATAATATAGTCAAAGTTGAGGAAGTCATCCACTAATGAGGTCACATTAAAATCGATAACATCCTCACTAAATTTGCCTGTTGGCATAGATTTAAATAAAGGAAACAAAAAGATATTTGCATATGTATGACTCAGATTGCGTACGTTTGTGTCATACAGTTAAGTAGAAACATTAAATGTACGTTTTTGTTAGCTTGAGTCGTAATTAATTTCCATTTTGGGGAGTGATTGATCCATTACTTTGTTTAATGGCATATAATTACCTTATAGGTAATGACAAAATTTAATTTAATTCTTGGAAACTTTGAAACAAATAACACACACACACACACACACACACACATATATATATATATATATATATATATATATATATATATATATATATATATATAATTATTCGAAAATCATAACATAAATATGTTATAAAATCACTACAAAAATAGTCGTTTTGTTTCAACAATACTTGTGCCTTATCAAGTGACGGTGTTGATTCAATATCATTACTTCTTAAGACACCAGAAGTGTTAAAACAAAATGATTATTTTTGTAGTGATTCTATAATATAAATAAATTTTATTTCCTCTACATTGTATTGAGCACTCTTTAAAAATATTATTTCTTGGTTATTGGAATCTATTCCGTATACACCAGTCCTATATATATATATATATATATATATATATATATATAGTTTATGAAAAACTAGGTAATCCGTATGGGTAAACCTAAGGAGGATAAAATCCAGAGAGCTCAATGTAAATTCAGAGCAAATAATTTGAATAAAAACAGACCACTTTAAGGTTCCATGTAATAAATTATTTCACCACAGACCTTTTAAAAGGACTGTGGATCATCAGACTTTACTTCCAAACAAAAAATGAAAATAAAATTTACACATTTTTGACGGGCCGTATTAAACATATGTAAATTAACGAAGTGAGGAAGTGAGGGGGGTGAGAGAGAAGACATGAGTGAGTTAGCAGATATTGACACATTTAAACGGTTAACTTAACGGAAGTTATATATTGATATCGAAGGGGTAGAGAAGAAAAAACCCATAAAGAGAAAAAGAGGGAAGAAAGTTAAGAGAGAAGATGTCACTAATTTTTTTTGTAAAAAAGGCTAGAAACAGAGGCTGTTATTTTGTTTTACTTTGAAAGTGTTATTTTGGGGGTTCAAATGTTGTTATCATTTGGTGAACCTCCATTCTCCTTTTAGTTTATTACTGACCCAAACCAAGTATAGGATTGGTGTATACGGAATAAGTTCCAATAACCAAAAAAATACTATTCTTAAAAGAGTGCTCAATACAGAGTAGTGCAAATATAATTTATTGGAAAATTATGAGATTAATATGTTTTAAAATCAGTACAAAAATGGCCAATTTTTATCCATAATGTTAAATGTCTTTTAAAATTATTCAACATTTTAACTAGAAAAAATTAAAATCGATAATAAAAATTGCCGAAAAACATTAACTTTTTTTAAACGTGGAATCATTTATTGTGGAAAGTGTCTAAGTTAGATTTTTAAATACGTTGTAATT
Source organism: Acanthosepion pharaonis (assembly GCA_903632075.3). Lineage (NCBI taxonomy): Eukaryota > Metazoa > Mollusca > Cephalopoda > Sepiida > Sepiidae > Acanthosepion > Acanthosepion pharaonis. Next base: position 864,958 of record CAHIKZ030005496.1, on the reverse strand, counting down.
ATTTTTCCATTTTCCAGTTGAAACATTCACCTATCTTGTACCTTGATCTATTATTGGGGATGATTAGGTTCTAATAAAAAAATTTTATTAATTCAGTTGTAGTAGAGTCGGGGCCGCATATCATAGATTCGGGTGTGGGCACGAGAATGTTGCAACGGCCCTGGTGATATCTGGTGTTGTTACCGACATAAAACCCTACAAGATAGCCTTTACCTTTATGCCAGGGAGCCTGCATTGCATTCCTCTGATGTCCAGGACTCCCGGAGATCCAGACAATCGTTCGGTCTGGTAAACTTGCGTCCAAAACTGGTCGTTTTTCGGCCAAGTGAATTTCTGTTCCAAGAATCGTTAAAGGGAAAAAGGGAGATGTTCGTTTTGGCACTAAAAAGCCGTTTAAAATTGGAGCCAGATCCGGACACAAAAGGACAAAGAGAAAAAAAAACATATTGGTCTAAGAGATTAAACGCGGATATGGGCGAATGCTGACAAATCGATTGATGATGGCGGGACACGTGACAGATCGGAATAAAGAAACTAGAACAGACAAATCAATGCTTAGATGAGAACAAATATATATATATATATATATATATATATATATATATATATATATATATGTGTGTGTGTGTGTGTGTGTGTGTGTCATTCGCAGACAGTACTGTTTCGCTGTATCACAGCTTCTCAGTGCGACTAGACATCCGAATACTTCAAGCCCGGATCGAAACCCAACCGATTAGTGAGAGTTTCTACCACTGAGCTATCTTCATTCGACAGAGAGAAACAGCTAAATCTAGCGTATTGATTTTACGAATGTAAACAAATGCCAATCAGTCGGAGTTCTCCAATTCATTTTACTGAAGATATATATATATATATATATATATATATATATATATACATATACGGAGTAGGAATTCACAATGATTAGTGGTTTTGGTAAGATTATGCGTAGTGTATCTGGATAAGAACTTTTCAACAACGCCTCGAATATATATATATATATATATATATATATATATATATATATATATAAAAACAATGTACAAAAGGACTAACAGATAAAAAAGATAGGTACGAACGGAATTAATATCTAGCTATGAACAGACTCTCTCTCTCTCTCTCTCTATATATATATATATATATATATATATATATATATATATATATATATATGCATAAATGTGATAATACATGAATACATACATATATATATAAATGAAACTAACACAGAAGGGAGTTAATGATAGATAGATAATGAAGAGATTGTGATAGATAGATAGATAGATAGATAGATAGATAGATAGATACGAACAGACCGAGATAGATAGATAGATATAAAGAGGTTGAGAGATATGAAGACACTAATAGATAGATAGATAGATAGATAGATAGATAGATAGATAGATAGATAGATACGAATGGAATGAAATACATATATATGAACTGACTATATATCTAGATAGATCTGTATGCACAAATCACATGAATAAATAAATTTGAACAGACGGATAGCTAGCTAGATACGAAATCACAAATAAAATGATATATCTATAAAACCTCAAGGTAGGCAAGAAGAAACAGATCAATACAGAAATCAATGGATCTGTACAGACAGGTACATGCATAGATAGGACTTCGTGACTGATGAGTTAGATAGCATTAATCAAGACCTCATTGTGAGACCAAGAAGAAAAAGGAAAGATACCCTTTTAAACATTCACAACAGGTCTCCATGAAAGCAAAGCAGCAAACAAGTCAAATGTAAAAATAAGTAAAATAATATAGACTAAAAATAAAAAAAAGAAATGTATAAGTAATTGAATCGTCTTCCGACAAGATGGCGACTATAGCTTGAAGTGCAACTGATTATCTTGAATTTTAAGAGATGGTTTCTTCTTTTTCGTCGTCGTCTTCTTCCTTCAAGACTTTCTACCCAATCTTCTGACATCTGTGAAGTCGGCGGCACATGATCGAACTCACACGATCGGGAAGCGCACCGCCGATGTGTTCGTTAAATGGAAAGAGCAAAGACATTAAACTAAAAAAAATGGCTGAAAGGAAACGAGTTCGACTGACGCGCATGCGCCAATACTAAAAGGAAGATTTGAGCCAACGACACTGCGTCAATAATAATAATAATAATAATAATAATAACAATGATAATATTAATAATAAATATAATAGCAATAATAACAATAATAATAGATATAATACTAATAGTAAATATGATGATAATAATAATAATAAATATGATAATAACAATAATAATAATTATAAATATAATAATAATAACAATAATAATAATAATAAATATAATAATAATAGTAAATATAATAATAACTAGCAGTAGAGCCCGGCATTGCCCGGGGATGTAAAAGTAAGAGATAGATCAAGTATCGACCATCATAAAGACTGAAAAATAAAATTGACAAAGATTATTGTTTAAGGTTGACGGACACGCATGTCTTAATTAGTTTTTTTTTTGTTTTTTTTTTACGAAATGGTCAAACCCAAACTCAAACAAAAACATTGTTTTCAATCGTTATGAGTCTACCGATTGAATAGAATTTTATTATAAACATTTGTCTTGTAAATGGAATTTTTCAAGCATTCTGAATATTAAAAATAAAGAAAAAAGTGTGCAAGAGAATAAGAAACACTACCTGCCAAAAAAAAAAAGTGAATTTTTGTTTTATCGGCTGAAAAATGTAGGAAATCCGATCCCATAAAGGAACACACACACACAAACAACCTGTTTTTTTAACCTGATGTGAGTTGTCCCCCTTTCATTCTCACGATGTCTCTTAATCGTGTTTTCAAATTGATTTTGTGCAAAAACAATTGTGTTTTCCCCATTTTTGGCACTGTTAGAACCACCACAAGGTAATTTTACGTAGTCCTGTAAAGTTTTGTTGAAATCGGTTGAAAAATGTAGGAAATCCGATCCAATATATAAACGTTACAGACACACACACACACACACACAGTCTGCGTTTTATAATAAGTAAGATAATAAATATAATAATAATAACAATAATAATAATAACAATAATAATAGTAAATATAATAATTATAATAATAATAATAATAAATATTAAAATAATAATAATAATAATAATAATAATAATTATATGGGAATCACTCCGGACATATTCTCTGAAAAAAGAGAAATATTAAAAAACAAACAAATTAAATATCTGGGAAGTTTTTTGAAAGAGGATGGCACCGAAATCCGAGGACATGTTGCAGTAAGAAAAATGATTTTCCAAAGTTAAGCAAAATACTAAGAAACAGGCAAATTTCGTTAGACACGCATTCCCTTCATATTCCATTGTTGAGAAGTAAGTTCCACTCGAACAGCTTCTTCCAGTGAAAGTGAGCAGACGAACTCCATTCTTTAGTTCCACCAGTTTAAACATTCACGGCTAGGACCCGCCATGCTACACACATTGAAGCGAACCAACTTCATCACCTTTATATTCCATTGGTGAGACGTAATTTCCGTTCGAGAAGCTCCCCCCTTTCTTTGACCAAAGCTTCTATAGACACGTTCCAGCTGTTGGATGTATAAATGTACATTTAGGGCGTCCTTACGTTTTTAGTACACGGGTAACTCGGCGTGGTGTAATTGTTAGCAAGCTTGTCTTGCTAGATCAGTTACTACTGAAAAGTGAGTTCGATCCTCACTGGATGCCCCCTACTTTCGGCCTTGTGCCACATCTGAGCTACGCTTGGAAAACCTCTACGTTTTGGGTACACTTGAAATTTGAAAATCCATCACAGCAATTAAATGTGTTCGATTCAAAATATCTTCGCAAAATCGTGAATGTGCCTTGGAGTGATAGAATCAGAATGGCAGGAATAATTCACCAGACATATTCTGCGATTACCTGATAGGACGAAAGGCTGTGAGCATCTCGCCGCTTTATCGCTATTTCAATGAAAAGTCTTCAGACGAACCAAATTCTTTACTTCCAACAGTTCTCTTCACAGCTAAAATCCACCAGCCCACACACATTGTAAGGAACCACACTCATTCGCTTTCTATTCGTTGGTGGGAAGTAAGTTACACACGAGCAGCTTCCTCTCACGTACTGCTGCTTTGTAGAACAGACTCCCAAGAGAATGTTTCCCCGTTCACATAAGGCTTTTTCTGAGTGTTGTTGTCCTCCTCTTGTACCCACTTATCCCAGTTTATTGGGGCTGCTACCATGTACCCAGGGTAGTTTTTTTTTACACAGTTCTACTTTTATTTTGGAGATAGTTTTAGTGATAGACATTTTACTAATTAACCCATAGATTGGAGGAAGAGAGAAGTAGATTCACACCTTTCCCAAGGTTGTTTGCGCGTAAGTGAATATATTCCACCCGACTGGAATTGAGACACAGCTCTCCGATTAACAATTCCGAGCCATTATCCATTACACCACCCGCACATCCAAGCCAACAGCACCTGGTTTTCCCATACGGTTACCCATCTAGGTACTGACCAGGCTCGACGTTGCTTATCGTGTGAGGAAAGATGGAGGGTATCCATTGAAGATGGTAGTGATATCATCAAACAATTAAGCTGGCTTTTGAGATGCACTTATTAACGCTAACGCTTCGGCCAGGAAGTAGCCGCCATGATTTTATCAGCTTGCGTAAGTAATTTTCCCGCCTAAAATCAGAGGATTATTTTGAGGAATTCTGAAAGTGTGTTGGCCGTATTTTCAAGGTGTCTTTTTGGATTTACTGACAAGTAAATTCTTGATGCAATCTATTTGGCACATTCTTAGTAGGTGTTGTTCGTTTTTTGTTTTTTTGTTTTTATTTTTGTTTTGTTTTGTTTTTTTCGGAAAAAAACAAATACATGCCGACTTCTAATGAGATTTAATTATAAAGGAGTTTGTCACATTAAAATCAACTGGCATAAATTATAGAGGCGGCGGCGGCGGTAGCGACGATGGTAGTGATGGTGGTGGTGGTGGATTCTTCTTCAATATTAACTTCGCAAATTTTCTTTCTTTTAACACCTTCTTCTTCTTCTTCTTCTTCTTCTTCTTCTTCTTCTTCTACACCCACTTCCTCTTTTGAACGCTACATCTTGTTTCTTCTTCTTCTTCTTCTTCTTCTTCTTCTTCTTCTTCTTCTTCTTCTTCTTCTTCTACTCCCACTTCCTCTTTTGAACGCTACATCTTGTTTCTTCTTCTTCTTCTTCTTCTTCTTCTTCTTCTTCTTCTACTCCCACTTCCTCTTTTGAACGCTACATCTTGTTTCTTCTTCTTCTTCTTCATTTTCTTCTTCTTCTTCTTCTTCTTCTTCTTCTACTCCCAATTCCTCTTTTGAACGCTACATCTTGTTTCTTCTTCTTCTTCTTCTTCTTCTTCTTCTTCTTCTACTCCCAATTCCTCTTTTGAACGCTACATCTTGTTTCTTCTTCTTCTTCTTCATCTTCTTCTTCTTCTTCTTCATTTTCTTCTTCTTCTTCTTCTTCTACTCCCACTTCCTCTTTTGAACGCTACATATTGTTTCTTCTTCTTCTTCTTCTTCTTCATTTTCTTCTTCTTCTTCTTCTTCTACTCCCAATTCCTCTTTTGAACGCTACATCTTGTTTCTTCTTCTTCTTCTTCTTCTTCTTCTTCTTCTTCTTCTTCTTCTTCTTCTTCTTCTACTCCCACTTCCTCTTTTGAACGCTACATCTTGTTTCTTCTTCTTCTTCTTCTTCTTCTACTCCCACTTCCTCTTTTGAACGCTACATCTTGTTTCTTCTTCTTCTTCTTCTTCTTCATTTTCTTCTTCTTCTTCTACTCCCACTTCCTCTTTTGAACGCTACATCTTGTTTCTTCTTCTTCTTCTTCTTCTTCTTCTTCTTCTTCTTCAATATGAACTTCCCAATTTGTTTTTCTTTTACCAGTTTCTCCTTCCTTTTTCCTCTTTTTCTTTAATATTTACCCCCCAAATTTTATTTCTTCTTCTTCTTCTTCTTCTTCTTCTTCTTCTTCTTCTTCTTCTTCAATATGAACTTCCCAATTTGTTTTTCTTTTACCAGTTTCTCCTTCCTTTTTCCTCTTTTTCTTTAATATTTACCCCCCAAATTTTATTTCTTCTTCTTCTTCTTCTTCTTCTTCATTTTCTTCTTCTTCTTCTACTCCCACTTCCTCTTTTGAACGCTACATCTTGTTTCTTCTTCTTCTTCTTCTTCTTTCTTCTTCTTCTTCTTCTTCTTCTTCTTCTTCTTCTTCTACTCCCCACTTCCTCTTTTTGAACGCTACATCTTGTTTCTTCTTCTTCTTCTTCTTCATTTTCTTCTTCTTCTTCTACTCCCACTTCCTCTTTTTAGACACTTCATCTTGTTTCTTCTTCTTCTTCTTCTTCTTCTTCTTCTTCTTCTTCATTTTCTTCTTCTTCTTCTTCTTTTCTCTCCCACTTCCTCTTTTGAACGCTACATCTTCATTTCTTCTTCTTCTTCTTCTTCATTTTTCTTCTTCTTCTTCTTCTTCTTCTTCTTCTTCTACTCCCAATTCCTCTTTTGAACGCTACATCTTGTTTCTTCTTCTTCTTCTTCTTCTTCTTCTTCTTCTTCTTCTTCTTCTTCTTCTACTCCCACTTCCTCTTTTTTGAACGCTTCATCTTGTTTCTTCTTCTTCTTCTTCTTCTTCTTCTTCTTCTTCTTCTTCTTCTTCTACCCCCCACTTCCTCTTTTGAACGCTACATCTTGTTTTCTTCTTCTTCTTCTTCTTCATTTTCTTCTTCTTCTTCTACTCCCACTTCCTCTTTTGAACGCTACATCTTGTTTCTTCTTCTTCTTCTTCTTCTTCTTCTTCTTCTACTCCCACTTCCTCTTTTGAACGCTACATCTTGTTTCTTCTTCTTCTTCTTCTTCTTCATTTTCTTCTTCTTCTTCTTCTTCTTCTTCTACTCCCACTTCCTCTTTTGAACGCTACATCTTGTTTCTATTAAATATTTTCCATCATTCTCTTTACCTCTCTCTCGTTTCTATTTTTCCTCTCTTTTCCACTCTTCTTTTCTCTCTCTCTCTCTCTCTCTCTCTTATTATTATCGCTATATTATCTTTATCTTTCTCTTTCATTGCTCTTCTCTCTCTTCAGTCTTTCTCCATTTTCCCTCCCACTGTCTTTAAATCTCTCTTATTTTCCCTTTTGACTCTTTCTTTCATTCTGTCCTTTTCTTTCTTCATCTCTCTCTCTCTTTCTCTATTTCTTTCTTTTCCTTTTGTTTCTCCTTCTTTTTCTATTTCTACTCCCTCACTACTTTCAATCATTCTACGTTTTTTTTCTCTCTTATTTCCTCCCCTGTTACGGCTTCGCCTTCCCTTTCTCTCACTTCTCTCTCTTTTTTATGTTGTTCTATTCCATCATTTTTTCTTTCTTGTTCTTTCTTCACTTTATCTTCTCATTACTTCTGTCTCTTCCCTTCTCTCCATTTCATTCACTTTCTCTTTCTCTCCTTTATCCTCTTTCCTCTCTCTGACTCTCCCTCTGTTTCCTCCTTACTCTCTTTACCTTTTGTCCTGTTTTTTCTCTCTCTCTTCAGTTTCTATACTCCTCCTCACATTATGTATCCTTTTTACTCTCTTTCTCCTCTTTTATTCTCTCTCTCTCCCCTTCTATTTCTCTTTTTCTCGCTTTTTCCTCTCTCTCTAACTTTTCAGTCTTTCTTCCTTTCTAATTTAATATTCCACCTCTCTCTCTCTCTCTCACTCATCTTTTCTCTCCCCATTTTCTCTTAATTTTCGTTATCGTCCTTTATCCTTTCCCTCTTTCTCCTCTTTTCCCTCGTCCTCTCTTTCTATTTTGACCCCTCTCTCCCACCCTTCTCTCGCTCTTTCTTTTTATCTATCTTCCCTTTTCAACACCTTTTTTATTTCTCCCCCTTTCTTTATTTCTCTCACCCTTTTTCTCCCCACTCTTCATTTGTCACTCACCTTTCTTTCTTTCACTGCCCCCCCCTCTCTCTCTCTTTCTCTTTATCTCTCTCTCTTTCTCTCTCTCTCTCTCTCACTCTCGTTTCTTATCTTTTTTCTTTCAACTTCGGATATCATCTTCCTTTCGAGTCGCTCTATCAAAACTCAGTGGTGTGGGGGTGTAGCTTTTATTAATCCGTCTATGTATATTTGTGTGTACACATACGCGTGCATATTTTGTTCGTATATTTAAAAGGGGTTGTTTTGTGTTTATGTGTGGCTTTGCGTGTGCGTATGTATGCGTTTGTACGTCGGTATGTGCATTTTTTTATGTGCGTATTTGCATGTTCTCTCATCGGTCGCAAAAAAAATAATCATCGCCCACCTGAATATTTAGGGATAAATATAATTTATAATCACCTACCTGAATATTTAGTGACAAATATAATATATAATCGCCCACCTGATTATTTAGGGATAAATATAATATATAATAGCCCACCTGAATATTTAGGCATAAATATAATATATAATCGCCCACCTGAATATTTAGGCATAAATATAATATTCAATCGTCCACCTGAATATTTAGAGATAAATATAATATATAATCGCCCACCTGAATATTTAGAGATAAATATAATATATAGTCGCCTACCTGAATATTTAAGAATAAATATAATATATAATCACCCACCTGAAAATTAAAATAAATGGGTACTATCTCCCCCCCCCAAAAAAAAGAAAACGAAATCATAAAGACGCTCGGTCTATGGTATCCTTAGCATCCTTCTGTAGAACCGTTTCCTTATTTCCTATACTAAATTTCCTATATTAAATTAATTTCCTTACTTCCATTACTAAATTAATTTCCTTATTTCCTATACTAAATTAATTTCCTTATTTCCTATACTAAATTTCCTATACTAAATTAATTTCCTTATTTCCTATTCTAAATTTCCTATACTAAATTTATTTCCTTCTTTCTATACTAAATTTCCTCCTTTTTTCCTCTAATAAATTTCCTATACTAAATTAATTTCCTTATTTCCTATACTAAATTTCCTATACTAAATTAATTTCCTTTTTTCTATACTACATTTGCTATACAAAATTAATTTCTTTATTTCCTATACTAAATTTCCTATGGTAAATTAATTTACTTTTTTCTATACTAAATTTCCTATACTAAATTAATTTCCTTATTTCCTATACTAAATTTCCCTTACTAAATTAATTTCCTAATTTGCTATACTAAATTTTCTATGCTAAATTAATTTCCTTATTTCCAAAACTTAATTTCCTATACTAAATTATTTTTCTTATTTCCTATTCTTAATTTCCTATAGTAAATTATTTTCCTTATTTCCTCTACTAATTTTTCTAGACTAAATTAATTTTAAATTGCTTATTATCGATGGATACACAGTCGTGTTTAAAGGGTTTAGTGTTGACAAATTTCACATCTTAAATTTTGCTCCAGAAATTCTTTCATTCCAATTCAAATCATATCCATTCTAATTTTAGAGAAACGGATCAAACGAAATATATTTTTCAGTCTCCAAACAATATTGCATATTCTCATAAATGACTTTTCTTAGAGATATCTAAGCAAGGAAATGCTCAAGGCTTGGTTGCTTTATTCTGAAATTGCTCTTTCTAATAAAAAAAATCTACCATCAGCATTTGATCCAAGTTCAAAAACTCTTAGATGTAAATGTAAATTTTTTGTTTCTTTTTCTGTTGCTATAATACCTTTACGTCAGATTAACTCTAAAAATCTTTTTTGTTTATCTTTATCCTAAAAAAGAGAGAGAGAGAAAATCTGAAATCGCTTTATTTGTCTCATAAAAAGTTCGATATTGCTTTTTGTTATATGACAAAGACCTTGACCTTTGCTTAACATGTTGCTGTTCGTCGTTTGCTGGATAGCACGCGCGCGTTAAAGAAACAAAAAAGCCTGGCACGCAAGCTAGGCTTTCTGTTAAGCGGCCTTGGCGTTTCAAATACACGGGCCGGGATGGATATTGTTTCGGAAGGATATATCTCTTTCTTCAGAGCACTGCTTTTATTAAATATCCAAGAAATGTCGTCCTTCATAGTTAAGGACGCTCAAAGACTTCATTTGGATAAATAGTACAAAAGGGTGGACATAATCAGGATATACCGTGTGGGGTTGCACACAGGACCCTCTATTTCAAACTAACAATTTCACACGTCGCTCTGTCAGATTGAACGAAATCCAATATAGTTCCATTTCTATTGGGGTACCTCGAGGTGGTGTAATGGTTAACAAGCTTGTCTCGCTAGAACAATTACGACTGAGAAGTAAGTTCGACCTTCACTGGGTGTCTCCATGCTTTCGGCCTTGTGTCACATCTAAGCTACGCTTGGAAAATCATTAGTTCGGTATCTGTTAGAAAATATAATACAATATAAAAAAATACAAAGCGTTTCAAAAACACATGCAACCCCCCTCGCCGATACGCATGAGAAAAATTTGGATCAATCTTCAAGATATTTTTAATCATTTCACCCCAAGTAAGGCGATAAAGCCACTGAGACTCAAGGGACACTGTGTGTTGAGAAATTTAGGGAAAAAAAAACATTATTAAAGCGAGCGAACAATAAAAGAAGAGGAATTAAGAAGACAGAAGGCAATGGATTTACATTTTTGAAGATCGACGGTTATAGTGAAGCCAGAAGCCAGAAGAGATTATCACAGCCGAGAATTGAGTTAAAAGAAACTATTAGCATAGAACTTACGCTTATCTCTGGCCATTTCAGTTGTGAAATGATGAGACCTAGCTGCCAATCTAGTACTGCGCTTATATTCATAAAGACTGAGTGCCATAGAGAAACTTCATCAGAGAAATTGCAATGAAGGTATTCAGAGAAAAGGCACGGAAAAGCTACATAGTCAACCATTATTATCAAAAGTATTTACTTTAATCTTCATTTTTTATTAGATGAAGCATTGTCAGCCATTATTATTAATTTTTGACAAGTATTTACTTTCATCTTCATTTTTTATTAGATGAAGCATTGTCAGCCATTATTATTAATTTTTGACTAGTATTTACTTTAATCTTCATTTTTTATTAGATGAATCATTGTCAGCCATTATTATTAATTTTTGACTAGTATTTACTTTAATCTTAATTTTTTGTTAGATGAAGCATTGTCAGCCATTATTATTAATTTTTGACTAGTATTTACTTTAATCTTAATTTTTTATTAGATGAAGCATTGTCAGCCATTATTATTAATTTTTGACTATTAATTACTGTCATCTTCATTTTTTATAAGATGAAACCTTGTCAGCCATTATTAGTACTTTTTTACTAGTATTTACTTTCATCTTCAATTTTTATTAAATGAAGCATTGTCAAACGTTATTAATTTTTTGACTAGTATTTACTTTCATCTTTATTTTTCATTACATGAAGCAAATTTCCGACATTATTATTATTTTCATCTTCATTTTTTATTAGATGAAGCATTGTCAGCAATTATTATTAATTTTTGACTAGGATCAATTTTCATCTTCACTTTTTTATTAGATGAAGCATTCTCAGCCATTATTATTGTTTTTTGACTCGTATTTACTTTCATCTTTATTTTTCATTACATGAAATATTGTCAGCCATTATTACTAATTTTTGACTGGGATTTACTTTCATCTTCATTTTTCACTACACGAAGCATTGTCAGCCATTTTTAATTTTTGACTAGTGTTTTCTTTCCTTTTCATCGCTACTTCTCATTTTTACAGCCGCACAAATCGGGAATATTTAACGAATATCATAGGTAATAAAAGCAATATTGTAAATTTCTTGCGTTGTGTGAACACACTGTTGGAATTGTGAAGAATATGGAAAACGGACCAAAGTACAATTCAAATAAAATGGATAGCATTTTACAGTAAGAACTGAAGAAAAAATGCTGGCGTAATGAATAACGAAAGGAAGGGATTTTGAAAAATTAGAGTGTAAGTTCTGATAAATTTGTAATCTTATCAGTCATGTTCTGGCATCTCAGCTTCTGTCCATTTCCCATCGCCGTAAAGTGTCTTCCCTCTGCCTTTTCTATACATATTAATTTTTTTTTCTGATGAACTTTCCTCTATGATACCTAGACTTTGTGAATCTAAGCGCAGTACTAGATTGGCGGCAAGGTCTCATCATTTTACAATCGAAATGGCTAGAGGTAACCGTAAGTTTTATGCTAATAGTTTCCTCTCTCGCACTTCTCGCTTGTGGAACTCCCTTCCGGCATCTCGCTCGCTAATCAATTTTCATCTTGAAAAATTTAAATGCAATGCCAATCGTTATCTTCTGTCTTCTTAATTCTTGTTCTTTTATTGTCGTCTCTCTTTAATTATGCTTTTCTTTTTCTCATATTCTCGCGCACGGTAATCCCTTGCATCTTAATGGTTTATTGTCTTTCTTGGGGGTGAAATTATTAAAAACATGATTTAAAAAATAGGAAGAATAGCGGGTCGAACGGTGGATAATTCCGGGAACATAAAACTATAAACCTTCCGACTGGTGAGGCTGCGAATGTTTCGGCAGACTTTGTAGACTTAGTTGTTTTAGTTGGCCTGGTTGGTTTGTTTTGTTTTACCGCAGATCTACATCTCAATGTGTTATTTAATGCCGACAAAATTTTTATTGCTGCCATATATGGTCTGGAGTCCCTTCTGTTTGTCTCAAGGTCCTTGATAATATCCAGAGACGGATATGCAATGTAATTGGCCCTGATCTGGCATCTCGTCTACAGTCGCTCTCTCACAATCGTGCCGTTGCTTCCCTCTGTCTTTTTTACAAATACTTTCACGGTAACTGCTCCGATGAGCTGCTTTCGCTGGTTCCCAAACTTCAGCAATTTAAGCGTTCTACTAGGCTGGCATCTCGCTCTCACCCTTTCATTGTCGAAACTGTTAAATGTTGCCGTCTCTTCTACTCCAATAGCTTCATGTCTCGCACTTCTCGCCTGTAGAACTCCCTCCCCTTTTCCTGTTTCCCTGATAGCTATAATCTCCAACTATTCAAATGTAATGTCAATCGACGTCTTCAGATGCCCTGATCTATCCCCTATCCTTCTCTTCATCCTTTCCTCTATCACTCCTCTTCGTTCTCGCTCCAACTCTCTGTAATCCCTTGCGTGCTAGTGGCTTCCTGTCTTGCTTGGGTTGAAACGCTTAACAAAAAAAATAAATAAATAAATAAAATATTTTCTTTTGTCAAAAATCTATTTCTGGTAAAATTTTATCCTTGAAAAATGTATCGTCTGTAATAATTTCTTTTTTCTTCAAAAATTTATTGCTGGTATAAAAACCCATTTATACACATTCATAATGTTTTTACCCCAGTTTGGGGTTTAACTATTTGCCCATAGCTGGGACCCTAACAGGTGCTACCACCCAGGGTCATGGTGGACCTGGGAACACCAGCAATTAAGAGGTGGTTTCACGCTCCTCAAAACCTCTTGATCAGAAGGCCTGCCTGTTGGACGCAGTTTAACGTCTTACCCAGGACACGGATGTAGTTTATCGTCTTACCCAGGACGCGGGTGTAATTTATCGTCTTACCCAGGACGTGGATGTAGTTCATCGTCTTACCCAGGACGCCGGATGTAGTTTATCGTCATACCCAGGAAGCGGACGTAGTTTATCGTCTTACCCAGGACGTGGATGTAGTTCATCGTCTTACCCAGGACGCCGGATGTAGTTTATCGTCTTACCCAGAACGCCGGATGTAGTTTATCGTCATATTCAGGACGCGGACGTAGTTTATAGTCTTGCCCAGGACGCGGATGTAGTTTATCATCTTACCCAGGACGCGGATGTAGTTTATCGTCTTACCCAGGACGCGGGTCTAGTTTATCGTCTTACTCAGGTCGCGGATGTAGTTTATCGTCATACCCAGGACGCGGATGTAGTTTATCGTCTTACCCAGAACGCTGGATGTAGTTCATCGTCTTACCCAGGACGCGTCTTGGTAGTAATCTTATCTTCTTCATTCAACTACAAAATAAAAAAAAAAAAAAAAAAAAAAGTTCAACGTCTTAAGGTCAACCAAATTAGGAGAATGAAAAACTTAAAAATAATGCATATTTATATCATATAAAGATACAAGAAAGACAAAATTTATAAACTACTTTGTATGTTGACCGAGGAAGTATCTATACTACTAAAAATGTTTTAAACAAAATTTTGTGATGACAACGAACACTCGTTGTCATTTTTGTAATGTCAACGAATGCTAACTTACAGGAGAAAAACACGTTGTCACATTCGTCATTCTCCTTGTAGAAACAACTATAGTAACGCCGTTGAACAATACTGGTGCCAGACGCCTTCGAATAACACCCGCACTAATAGTACCTGCTCGATAATACTCGCTCGAATAGTAACCACAAAATAGTGATCCAAATAGAGGAGTAGTATAGTGAATAGAGTAGAGAATAGTTTTTGATAAATTTATTTTTTTATTTTTTGTTTTTATTTTTATTTCTTACCTTATATATTTATTTATTTTTATTTTAATCGGTGTTTTATTGATATCGCTTATTCAATACTTTTGTTTTGGTTTGAGAAGATAATTAAATTATATATATAAATATATATATATATATATATATATATATATATATATATATATATAGTTACAGTCATTGCCATTTTTTTGTAATGTCAACGAATACTCGTTGTCACTTTCGTAATGCTCGTTGTAGTAGAGACTTTGTAATCGCTTTGATACAACTATAGTAACATCGTTGAACAATATATATATATATATATATATATATATATATATATATATATATATATATATATATATATATATATATATATATATATATATATAGTTACAGTTTGCCACTTTGTAATCGCAGATACAACTATAGTAACATCGTTGAACAATACTATATATATATATATATATATATATATATATATATATATACACACACATATATATATATATATATATATATATATATATATATATATATAATATATATATATATAATTACAGTCATTGCCATTTTGTAATGTCAACTCGTTGTCACTTTGTAATGCTCGTTGTAGTAGAGACTTTGTAATCGCAGATACAACTATAGTAACATCGTTGAACAATGCTATATATATATATATATATATATATATATATATATATATATATTTTGTAATGTCAACGAATACTCGTTGTCACTTTCGTAATGCTCGTTGTAGTAGAGACTTTGTAATCGCAGATACAACTATAGTAACACCGTTGAACAATACTTGTGTCAGAAGCCTTCGAATAACACTTGCACTAATAGTACGTGCTTGATAATACTCTCTTGAAAAGTAACCACCGAATATGGATCCGAATAGTAATCCCCAAACTGATCACTTAGACGCCACGCTAATTCCCATAGAAATATTTCCTTACTATTACGTGATCTACTTATTCAAAATGGGATCGCCTGTATTTGTTATCTGGTTATTTGTGTTCAATCTCCAGTTTCGGCAGCGAAACTTTATTCTTATATAAAAGAAAACAAAAGGAAAGTAATTCAAATACACGGCAGAGGCTGAAATTTTATAATATATTTATTCCTTAACAAAGGATAAAAATCCCAAAAAACTAACAAAATTCTTATTTCTGTTTCTAAAAGAAAAAAAAACCAAACCCTTACAATTGCCTTGATAAAATCCCTCAGAGGACGAAACTCCCGCAGTAGATTGCCGTTTCTTTCTGCGGCAGACTAGTTGCTAACCAAAGCTATGGAACCCATTCTTTACTGCTATTCAACACCTAGCTAGTGGATAAGACGTGATGGTTTTATACCTTTTCCGAGCATATTTGCAAGTAACGTGAATCCAATGAACGCGACTGGAATTCAAACATATACACAATACAACTACAAATAGCAATTGCTTTATTTTTATGGTTTATCAACCTTTCCCGGTTTAATGCCGAAACCAATTTTGAATTAATGAATAATTCTATTTTTTGCGAGTGTATATTATAGTAACATTTTGAGAGGAATTAATATTTTTTTCTACTATTTTTACTATTTAATCCAATTTTGTGGGGAGACAGATTAACACATTTTCTAAAAAAGTGAAAATATTGGTGCAAATAAAATATATCCATTAAATAAAATATGATTCGTTAATGATTTATGTTTTATAAAATATTAAATTTCAAAGCAAGGAAGAAAGCTGAGGCGGATGAAAGAGACAAGAAAATGAAAAGTGCGTCAAGAAAGAAAGAAGAAATCAAATGGGTTGACATTTTTATATGAAAGGGAATTAATGAAACTGACAGTTTAAATGAAAATAAATTAAAAGCTTTAAAATGATTAAATGATTAAAGGAATAAAAGAATCCAAGAATAATCGATTAAAAGAATGAAAGAATAAAAGAACTAAGGAATAAAAGCTAAGTAGGTGGAAATGAAAGAGAAAGAAGAAGAAAATGAAATGGAAGATACCGATGAGGAAAAAGAAATTTCTTCGGGCATGATCGACTTTATAAAATGAGGGAGAAAAAGAAAGTAAGAAGTATAAAAGGAATAAGAAGTCAATGAAGAAAGAAAGAAAGAAAGAAAGAAGGAAAAGTAAAAGAAAAGTAAAAAGAAAGAAAGAAAGAAAGAAAGAAAAGAAAAGTAAAAGAAAAGAAAGAAAAGAAAGAAAGAAAGGAAAAGTAAAAGAAAACGAAGTAGAAAGAAAGAAAAAAGAAGGAAAAGTAAAAAGAAATACGAAGTAGAAAGAAAAAAAAAGAAAGAAAGAAAGAAAGAGGTAAAAGAAATACAAAAAGTAGAAAGAAAGAAAGAAAAGAAAGAAAGAAAGAAAGAAAGAAAGAAGAAAATGAAAAGTAAAAAGTAAAAGAAAAAGAAAGAAAGAAAGAAAAAAGAAAAGAAAAGTAAGAAAGAAAGAAAGAGGGGAAAGAAAAGAAAACAACGTAGAAAAGAAAGAAAAAAAAAAAGAAAGAAGAAAAAATGTAAAAAAGTACAAAGTAGAAAGAAAGAAAGAAAGAAAGAAGGAAAAGTAAAAGAAATAAGAAAGAAAGAAAAAAGAAGGAAAATTAAAAGAAATACGAAGTAGAAAGAAAGAAAGAAAGAAAGAAAGAAAGAAAGAGGGAAAAGTAAAAGAAATACAACGTAGAAAGAAAGAAAGAAAGAAAGAAAGAAAGAAAGAAAGAAAGAAGAAAATGTAAAAGTACAAAGTAGAAAGAAAGAAAGAAAGAAAGAAAGAAAAGTAAAAGAAATACAACGTAGAAAGAAAGAAAGAAAGAAAGAAGGAAAAGTAAAAGAAATACAACGTAGAAAGAAAGAAAGAAAGAAAGAAAGAAGAAAATGTAAAAGTACAAAGTAGAAAGCAAGAAAGAAAGAAAGAAAGAAGGAAAAGTAAAAGAAATACGAAGTAGAAAGAAAGAAAGAAAGAAGGAAAAGTAAAAGAAATACGAAGTAGAAAGAAAGAAAGAAAGAAAGAAAGAAAGAAAGAGGGAAAAGTAAAAGAAATACGAAGTAGAAAAAGAAAGAAAGAAAGAAAGAAAAGAAAGAAAGAAAGAAAAGAAAAATGAAAAAGTACAAAGAAAGAAAGAAAAAAGAAAGAAAAAAGTAAAAGAAATACAAATGCAGAAAGAAAGAAAGAAAGAAAGAAGGAAAAGTAAAAGAAATACAACGTAGAAAGAAAGAAAGAAAGAAAAGTAAAAAAACAAAAGTACAAAGTAGAAAGCAAGAAAGAAAGAAAGAAAGAAGGAAAAGTAAAAGAAATACGAAGTAGAAAGAAAGAAAAGAAAGAAGGAAAAGTAAAAGAAATAAGTAGAAAGAAAGAAAAGAAAGAAAGAAAGAAAGAAAAAGAAATACAACGTAGAAAGAAAGAAAGAAAGAAAGAAAAAAAAAAGAAATAGAAATAGAAGAAAGAAAGAAAAGAAAGAAAGAAGAAAAAATGTAAAAGTAAAAGTAGAAAGCAAGAAAAGAAAGAAAGAAGGAAAAGTAAAAGAAATACGAAGTAGAAAAGAAAAAAGAAAGAAAGAAAGAAAAAGAAAGAAGGAAAAAAGTAAAAGAAAATACAACGTAGAAAAGAAAGAAAGAAAGGAAAAGTAAAAGAAATACGAAGTAGAAAGAAAGAAAGAAGGAAAGAAAGAAGGAAAAGTAAAAGAAATACAACGTAGAAAGAAAGAAAGAAAGAAAGAAAGAAAGAAAGAAGGAAAAGTAAAAGAAATACGAAGTAGAAAGAAAGAAAGAAAGAAAGAAGGAAAAGTAAAAAGAAACAAACGTAAAAGAAAGAAAGGAAAAGAAAAAAGAAAAAAGTAAAAGAAAATACAACGTAGAAAGAAAAAAAGAAAAGAAAGAAAGAAAAAAGAAAAGAAAGAAGCAGAAAGAAAAGAAAAGGAAAGAAAGAAGGAAAAGTAAAAGAAATAGAAAGAAAGAAAGAAAAGAAAGAAAGAAAGAAAGAAAGAAAAAAGAAAGAACAGAAAGAAAGAAAGAAAGAAAGAAGGAAAGTAAAAAAAACAAAAGAAAGAAAGAAAGAAAGAAAGAAGGAAAAGTAAAAGAAATACAACGTAGAAAGAAAGAAAGAAAGAAAGAAGGAAAAGTAAAAGAAATACAACGTAGAAAGAAAGAAAGAAAAAAACAAACAAACAAACAGCCAAAAGCAAACTAGAAAGGAGTGTAAAGGAAAATTAGGCTAAGAAAGAAAGAAAAAAGAGAAAGAAGGAAAAAGAAAGAAACAATGAAAGGAAGAAGAAAACAGAAAAATAGAAAGAAAGAAGGAAAAAATGAAAAAGAAAAGAGCGAGTAGGTAAAATAAGTAAAGAAAGAAAGAAAGAAAGAAAGGAAAAGAAAAAGGAGTCAGAAGAAAAATAGGTGAAGGAAAAGAAAGAAAGAAAGAAAACTGGAGAAGGAACAACAGATTATGAATGAAATCAAACAGAAAAATAGGGTAAATAAGACAGAAAGAAAAAAGAAAGATGTGAGCAGATGTATAAGCAAAGAAAGAAAGAAAGAAAGAAAGAAACAGAAAAGAGTGAGAAGAAAAATAGGCCAAGAAAGAAAGAAAAAGAAAGAGAGAAAACAATGCAAAACGTGGCTGAAAGAAAGAAAGAAAGAAAGAAAGAAAGAAAGAAAGAAAGAAAGAAATGCAAAACGTCGGAAAATCGCTCTGCGATCAGAGGTTCAATTTTTGAAGAAGCACGAGAGAAAGGAAGAAGCAAACAAACAAAATAAAACCATTTGGGGTAAAAGAAAGAGAGAAAGAAAAGAAAGAGAGAAAGAGAAAGAGCTTACCAGGTAGAAAAAGAAAAGAAAGAAAGAAAGAAAGAAATAAAGTAAGAAAAGTATAATGTAGAAAGAAAGAAAGAAAGAAAGAAAGAAAGAAAGAAATAAATAAATAAAGAAAGAAAAGGCTTACTAGGTAGAAAGAAAGAAAGAAAGAAAGAAAGAAAGAAATAGAAAGAAAGAAAGAAAAGAAAGAAAGAAAGAAAGAAAGAAAGAAAGAAAGAAATAAAAAACAAAAGAAAGAAGAAAAAGAAAGCAGAAAGAAAGAAAGAAAGAAAGAAAGAAAGAAAGAAAGAAAGAAAGAAAGAAAGAAAAGGCTTACTTAGAAAGAAATAAAGAAAGAAAAAAAGAAAGAAAAGAAAAAAATGAAAAGAAAGAAAGAAAGAAAGAAAGAAAGAAAAGAAAACCAGAAAGAAAGAAAAGAAAGAAAGAAAGAAAGAAAGAAAGAAAGAAAGAAAGAAAAGAAAAGAAAAAAAGAAAAGCAAAGAAAGAAAAAATAAAGAAAGAAAAGAAAGAAAGAAAGAAAAAGAAATTAAGAAAAAGAAAGAAAGAAAGAAAAGAAAAAGAAATACATAAAGAAAGAAAGAAAGAAAGAAAGAAAGAAAGAAAGAAAGAAAGAAAAAAAAGGCTACTAGGTAGAAAGAAAGAAAGAAAGAAAGAAAGAAAGAAATAAAAAAAAAGAAAGAAAGTAGAAAGAAAGAAAGAAAGAAAGAAAGAAAATGAAGGAAGAAAGGCTTACAAAAGAAAGAAAGAAAGAAAGAAAGAAAGAAAGA
>CAHIKZ030005496.1:827500-842500 GCA_903632075.3 Acanthosepion pharaonis | reverse complement strand
GAAAGAAAGAAAGAAAGAAAAGAAAAAGAAAAGGCTTAAGGTAGAAAGAAAGAAAAAAAAGAAAGAAAGAAAAATAAAGAAAGAAAGAAAGAAAGAAAAAAAAAAGAAATACTAATAAAGAAAGAAAAGAAATAAATGTAGAAAAAGTTTTTTAAAGAAAGAAAGAAAGAAAGAAAGAAAAAAGAAAAAAGAAAAAGAAAATAAAAGAAAGAAAAAAAAAGAAATAAAGAGGTATAAAGAAAATAAAGGTAAAAGAAAGAAATAAAGAAAGAAAGAAAGAAAGAAAAGAAAGAAAGAAAGAAAGAAATAATAAGAAAAGGCTTACCAGCTAGAAAGAAAGAAATAAAGAAAGAAAGAAAGAAAGAAAGAAAAGGCTTACCAGGTAGAAAGAAAGAAAGAAAGAAAGAAAGAAAGAAAGAAAGAAAGAAATACATAAACAAAGAAAATAAAGAAAAAAAGAAAAAAAAACTTACCGCGTAGAATTGTAGAAAGAAAGAAAGAAAGAAAGAAAACAGATAGATAGATAGATAGATAGATAGATAGATAGATAGATAGATAAAAAAGAAATATAGAAAGAAAGAATGATAGAAAGAAAGAAAACAAGACAAACCTTCGTTTGTAGATAGTAGTAATTCTGAATAAAGAGAGAAATATAGAATAAATAGATTGACGACAAGACTAGATATAGAAGGAAAGAAATTGCAACGGAAAGAAAATAAAATTAGAGATGAAAGTAAAAACGGTGATGGAGAACAAAGAAAGGGAACTTATTTTTTCATAGGTGAAGATTAGGTTTTAAACGGATAAAAAAGAAAACTGGGTAAAAAGACGGAGATGAATAGAAAAAAAATCGAATAAAATAAACAAATAAATATTCAAATGTAATAATTTGAAATATCAAGAAAGCTGAAAGAAAGAAATAGAAAAATGGATGAAAACGATAGCAGCTAAAAATAGCAGGAAAAAATTGATGACTGAAAATGAAATATAGATGTGTATTTCGATGAAACAACTAATAGCGAATAAAGAAACAATATCGGAGAACTAAAGGAAAAGAAATGAAGGAATAAAAAAATGATAAAGACATGAAATAATTTAATTTATGAAGCAGGTAAAAAAAAGAAATTAACCCAATCTCTTATAAGCATACAATAATGAAATAATGTTAATGAATTAAAAATAAGTTTCGAAGAAAGAATAAAATAAATAAAGGAACAACGACCGAAAAAAGGCAAAAAAATTGCATGCTTTTATTTATCTTTTCGGTAAAAGTTTTGGCGTTCCTGTATGAGAAATCCTTGGAAAATCCGAAATTATGAAGAAGACAAGACAAATTAATGTAAGAAATGAGATAAAGCGAGATAGATGAAAAGTCGAGTGTTTGTGACAGAGGAATGAATTGGGTTCTTGGCCCTCTAAAGTGAGTGTCATCGCCTATGGCATCTACAATATTGGGGTTAAGACCGCGATTTTCAGGTTAACCTAACTGCAATTTGAGAACATGGCCAAAAAGCACGATCTGAGTCAAAGAGAAAATCACTACTCAAATCAACCAGCTTTGCCTCCTTTCCCAACAAATCAACCCCATGACAGTAGTGCCACTCATTCTTGATCTTGCTATAATTAGAACATTCCCTATAACCATCATTCTCCTCTAGGAATTCCTTTTATCACCATTGTTTCTGCCATATCGCAGATGTAACGAACATCCAGCAAATTCAGGCCAGGCAAGGCTTTAACGAAATTAGACTGGCAAAAGTAGAAATATACGCGAGCACCAAGTAATGATCAATTTCATTACAATAGCAATAATTAACTACTTCTATTTCTAACTGTCATGTCGCTTCATGGCATCGGCCATCATCGCTTTCCACAAATTACTATCCTTTAAATCTCTGAGCAATGATTGCCTTTTTTACAATTCGTCACCTTCCCTTTTCTGACAGCCATTTACAAACAACAGGAACGTTAGGTATGTTATTCAGTTTCCCCTCTGATGGTCTTGTTTTTTAGTTTGTCCGGCAGGTGTCAAAATTTCCAAGTCTTCTTTCCTCATTACGCGTATTTTGACGCCAACTCCAATTCGTAGTTCTTATCCTGGGCTTTTCTTGCTGTAAACTTGTAGTGACCTACCGTAGAGGGGGAAGAGACGCAGTGTTGCATGCATTTTTTTTTTTTTTTTTTGCAATCAATGTAACACTAGAGAAAATAGCTTACCTCCAGGATGGAAACATATTCGGACTTGTCTCGCATGTAAACTGCCCCAAAAGGAAAAATGGCGGCTCCACTGCTCACTCATTAAAAAAGAGATAGATCCCGGTGTCCCTTTTTACATATGTAAATTTTGGCTGTCAATAAGGATCTAAAAGAGGGCATAACGAGGTGACAGACTGCTGTATCGGAGAGGAGACACAACACGACACAACACGACACGACACGACACAAGTGGAATGGAGTGGAGAGAACTGGTGTTGAGTACTAAAAGAAACTGATTGCAGGAATTGTTAACAATCCAGATGGAACTGCAAGTTTAAAAACTATACATTCCATCTTCTTGATGGTTAAGCTCTTTCTCTAGTTTTTCTCTATAACCTTTTCTGTGAGTTTTTCAGCTTTATTTATATACTAGCAGCACGGCCCGGCGTTGCCCGTGTTTGATTCAAAAATTGTACGACTCAAACAGCAATCGCTATCACTTGACTTAAAATATTTTTGCCCTTCCTTGCCTTTGCCGTGCTGATGTTATTACATGCCTTACTTCTTGCCTATCTCACACTGCCAACTTTTTCTAAGCTCTATAGTAAACATTAAATCTGTTACGAAAAAAAGAGCTAAACAAAATATACACAATACGATCAGCTTTAAAAAACCGGAAAAAACATTTTTAAGGGTTGACCGATTGTCGATTTGCACTCTGTTTTGGGGTGGGGGGCTCAGAGTTGAAACTTCACATGATGACTCCCAATGGCCTCTTCATAAATCCGCTCGGTTTTCGCTAAAAACCGACATGCCGTTCAGACACAATCTGGGCGTATCGGTTTTTGGGTTTTATCGATTTTCCGCGCTGTTTAGGGGTCCGTGGTCATGGAACTTCTGGACAACACGTCTAATGGTAGACTCTAAGAGGGTGTCAAATTTGGTTGCGATCATTCCTTCTGTAAGCAGAATTTTTCGATTATCGATTTTTCGGAACCTGATTCCGAACTCAAAAATCGGGCTCCGTCATGTCCTTACGGCAGCCATTTGCAAACTTGTGTTGAAAACCGCATCGAAATCGGGTGAGAAATGCGGCCTGGGCGAGGTAACAACGCCCACGACAGACACACAGACAGACAACATGAGAAATATAGATAGTAGATTTTTGCCAGTGTGTCATATGCATATCTTATATCTTGAATGTGCGCACTATCATTAGATCTGTTGTAATGTTTGAATAAATCCTTTAAAGCCATTGTCTACTTGAATTTTGTCGAGCTATCTACTCTACATAAATTCCGATTGTATCTGTTTATATTTCAATGCCAAAGAAAAGCGATAATAACAACAAAAATTGCAATATGAGCTCTAGTAAAAAAACATGAAATTATAACAGCAAAAATTGCAATATGAGCACTGGTAAAAATGGTTGCTGAAAACATTAGGTTTATAATACCCAGAAATTCATATATAGATGTCTTCAAGATTACATGGCACATAAAGGATAAAGGCGTTAGATAGATGCAGTGACAAGAATCAAAGTGTGTGAGTTCAATACCTGGTTACGGAACTTTGAGAGGAGAATTAACAAAACTAGAACAGTCTAATCCAGTAAGCGAAATAAAAGTTTCAGTTCGACATTCTAACCACCTGAAGAAGACCGTACAACGGCCTAAACGTTGTGATAAACAATAGTCCGAATAATGTGCCTAATAGTGTACGTAATTTCCGATATTTAAACGACTTTTTCAAATATCTATATGGATAGTTAGGCAATATGAAGAGTTTTGTTCACTGACGTAGTCAACTAACCTATTATATGGTTTATCAGTTTGGCTTATTGATAAAGGCTGGGTGATTGCTTCATTAATCTCATTTTCACATCTCGTCACGAGTCTTCTACCTTATTAAGTTCAGAGTCAGACCATATCTACTGCAAACATAGGAACAGCGGTATATCTTGAGAAAGATAACCTGACGTTCCTCCATCTTTCTTTAGATCGATTTTCAATTTGTCTTTCTCCTAAATTGGTTGACATTCCATTACACGTATCACCAGCATCATTTATTCCCCATGTGCTTACAGATATTTCACGTTGAAACACCGTAAACCGAAGTTAAGCAACGTTCAACCTGGTCAATACGTAGATGGCTGACTGCTCGGGAATTCTAGATGCTGTAAACTTGGATATAAGGATGGTGTAATGGATAACGGCTCGAAATGAGATATGGGAGAGCAGAGTTCGAATTCCGGGCGGTTTCATTTTATTCACTTACGTGCAAATACCATTGGGAAAGGGTTGAATCCACCTCTTCTGTACCCAGCTATGGGTTAAATAGTAAGATTTGCGTCAGAAAATTATTATTATCCCCCCCCTCCAAAAAAATATTAGGGTCGCAAAATATCTTTCAGCTTTAAATAACCTTAAAAAGGTTCATAAATCGTAAAAAAACACAAATTAGGAACAGGGTTTGCCATTTTAATGACTGATCAAGGCATTTCATAATTTCCTGCTCCTTCTAGTTCTAATCAATAATTGACGCTTTAGTATCATTTTCTTGGCCTCTCTTTGCCATCTATTTGCACAAATTAATTAGATAAGCAGCTCGCAGAAAAATGTTTAAATAAAAAAAAAAAAATTATAAATTTTAACTGACAATTAAGGTTGCGATACCGTTTTTGTATACATCTTATTTCCTTATATTTAATAGCTTTCTTTCCAGCCCAATATTTCTTTCTCAGATTTTATTCAAGTGTTCCGGCTATGTATTTAGAGGTTTTTGCTAAAATCCGAAGAATCTGCTATGTTAGCTGTTCTGTTCTGGTATCTCGGCTTCAGACACATCCTCTCCTCCAACGCCCTAACTTAGCCTCTGTGTATTATTTCTATAAGTATTTTTTTATGCTAATCGCCTTGACGAGATTTACCCGACTTTACAAATTTAAGTACAATACTATATTGGCATTGAAGATGAAATTTCGAGATACCGCCGTTGGTTCTAGGCGAACAGTTTCTTCTTTTCTTATTTTTCTATCGCACTTCGCGTTTGTGGAACTTTCTTCTGGTCCCTTGTTTTTTTTATTGTTCTTTCTCTTTATTGTTTTGAATTTCCTGATATGCTCTCATTTTCAGTGACCGCTTTCGTCTTAGCGTTGTTATTGTCTTGCTTGGGGTGAAATGATTAAACAAAATGTTGACACAATAATTTATTGTCTCCGTATCTTATTCTCACTTTCTGTATATTTCTTCCGAAATTTTATGATAATTCAGTAGTTTATTCTTTCCGAGCTGGCAAACATATCTTTCTGTCCTTACTCTTCATTGCAATTGCATGGCAATGATTGATTCATTTGCTACGGTTTATCAAATTTAGAGTCTTTTTTTAGATAGTAATGGTAGCCAATAGCTCGGGGTGTGAGGTGAAGTCATGCTTATCCAAAGGTATTTATGTATAAGTGAATACCATTTTCCCCCATGTATAATACGCCTTCATGCATAATACGCACCCTAAAATTGTTCTGAAAGTGTGGGAAAATGCTTCTCTTCACGCATTATACGTATCCGTTGTTCGGGAATCAAACCCTATAAATTTTACTGTTGCAGACCCGGCAGCGTGCAGTGCTGGTTAATTACAAAGTGGCCCTGTGCCAGACACCACACTAAACTACTGAGTCCACAAACAATGTATATAAAAAATGCGTGAATGAACAGAGAGAGAAAAGGTGTCAATCAACAAGTGCATAAATTATGACTCAAAGAGATAGCCGGAATAAAATGACAAAGGCGTCTGGATGCAAAACATGTGTAATTTTTTATTAAATGGAAAAACAAGTACGTATCTCGTATTACGAGATCAGAGATGTTCCGCGCCTAAATAGGTAAGCAAAATGAACAAGGCGGGAAAAAGAGTTTTATAAGGTTCTGGAAAAAGGAAGTCGTTAAACACGAGGTGTATGTGCGCACAGATAGAAAGGAGTACTCACTGTGGATTTTTTTGGCGTTGAGAGTGTATGTGATTTTGTGTATTTTATCTTTTTTTTATGTTCAGGTTCAAAGTAGAGAGAAAGTTCAGTCGTCTCAGAGTTTGGTCAGGCCATGAATTAACTGTTGAAAATTTTAACGGATTGCTGTGGACGTCTAGCCAAAAGAGTTATTTGCAGTTGGTTGCATCGTCTTGAAGAAGATTATTTACGACGAGCCAAAGGGAACGAAGAATATCTGTTCGACAGTAAGATATCCGTCTGTATTTAAGGTTGACTGACGAGGGATAAAAATAAGTCACTTGTTGAATACGAAATTTTGCCAAAGACTGTGTCGTGTCTCGCACATTTTCTAGCAGAAAACGGAGAAGGTCTGACCTGCGGGTAGCAAGTTCGTTCGTCAGTAAAATATCCCTGTCTGTATTTAAGGTTGACTGACGAGGGATAAAAATAAGCCACTTGTTGAATACGAAGTTTTGCTCACGATTGTGTCGTGTGTCTCGAACGTCTTCTGGTCGAAAACGGAGATCTGACCTGCGGGCAGCTTCAAGACGAGAAGTCTTGGTAAAGTGTGAAGTCGACATTGTTGAGATAAGATATTCCAGCCCGCATATGGGTTAAAGGCACGGAATAAATGAGTTGCCCGTCTAGTTAGGTCGAAAGTCGGGAGGCAACTGGCTTGCAAACGCTGTTCGTTTGAGACGCCTAGAAAAGCGCGGGAAAAAATTCAAAATCTGTTAGGCTGACTTCATCAGTAGGAGCTAGCGAGCTTCTCACTGGTTAAGGACGTTTACTGCTACGTCTAACTGTAAAAGAGAGGAAGGGGTGCAAACGCGCGCACACACGCACGAGTGTGAAAGGAAGGGAGGAAAACTCGCTCGAGCGTAAAATGTAGATGGAATTAATGTGTTAATTCCATAGTACCTCTCCAATTTCATTACAGCCAGCGTTTCCTAATCTTATAAAAAAGCTTTTAAACATAGAATAATATTATTCTAACTTAGTTTCCTGATAATTCTATTTTTATTTTACAATTGTAAATATTGTTAGGTACATGTGATTGTATTTGAAATCTTTATGGGGTTGCAATCACCGAATGTTAGTGTCAAATTGTTGTATGTTTCTGTGAGTAGTAATTTCGCAACTGAAATCGACCTACGAAACGGCAATTTTTGTATATATATTTTTGTAGCTGTGAATAATACGCACCCCTAATTTTGCTTATTTTTTTTAGAACAAATGCGTATTATACATGGGGAATTACGGTATAACGAACTAGACTGGAATTGGAACTCGGTTCTCAGATTAACAATTCCGAGCCATTATTCCTTATATCAGCCGTACATTGAAGCTTTCATCTCCTGGTATACGTAACCCATCCAGGTAGTGACCAGACTCGAAGTTACTTAACTCCGACGATCGTACGTGATTTCAGTGTGATGGGGCTATAATCCAATTGCATGGCAAATTCCACTATAGGATGATTCTAACTTTAATTGGAAAAATGTTAAAAGATTTCCTTCTTCTTGGCCAATGTTTTCCCAAGAATCAATTATGTTCATCGTCATCGTCATTCACACATATTAATGTGGTGTGTCAGCTCCTCGTGTTTCATTGTCATATATTCATCTTCCATTGATACCAAGAAAGATTATCACTCTTTTGTTTACATCTTCCATTATATCTGTTGATTCCACGTCCACTTAATTGGTTTGCCTTCATCGAAACATCTTTCTTTCTGTCTGTCTTTCTTTCTTTCTCTCTGACTTTCTTTCTTTCATTCTTTCTGTCTGGCTTTCTGACTTTCTTTCTTTCATTCTTTCTGTCTGGCTTTCTGTCTTTCTTTCTTTCTTTCTTTCTTTCTGTCTGACTTTCTGTCTTACTTTCTTTCTTACTTTCTATTCTTTTCTTTCATTCTTTCTTTCTTTTTTTTTTTTCTTTTCTTTTTTTTCTGTCTTTTCTTTCTTTTCTTTCTTTCTTTCTTCCTGTCTGGCTTTCTTTCTTTCTTTCTTTTCTTTTCTTTTCTTTCTTTTCTGTCTGACTTTCTGTCTTTCTTTCTTTCTTTCTTTTTTCTTTTTCTTTTTTCTGTCTGACTTTCTGTCTTACTTTCTTTCTTACTTTCTATTCTTTTCTTTCATTCTTTCTTTCTTTCTTTCTTTCTTTCTTTCTTTCTTTTCTGTCTTTCTTTCTTTCTTTCTTCCTGTCTGGCTTTCTTTCTTTCTTTCTTTCTTTCTTTCTGTCTGACTTTCTTTCTTTCTTTCTTTTGTCTTACTTTCTTTCTTACTTTCTTTCTTACTTTCTTTTCTTTTCTTTCTTTCTTTCTTTCTTTCTTTTCATTCTATCCACTTTTATGCGATCATTCTTTCTTCTTCTCTTTTACTTTCATTCTTCTAATCCATTTTTACTCCCGTCTCCTCTCTTATTTGCCGCTTCTTTCATTCCGCCATTCCATTTCTTTCTTTCTTTTATCCCTACTTCCATTTTTTACAATTTTCTGTCCTTTATACTTTTTTTTACCTCATATCATTTTCTACTTTTTATCACTTTAGACTTCCCCTTACTTTTCAATCTGTCACCATTTGTGTTACTTCCAAATATTGCAATTACCTTCGCTTCATTATATTTGTCTTGTGTAGAATTTGTGTATTTTTCTTGAATTAATCTGATTGCAAACAATTTCATCCTCAGAATTCTCATTTTTTTTAACCGTCTCTATTAACACTTTAACAATTGTTTTGATATTGTCAAGAAAAAAATACCACTAATCTTCTACTATTATTAATTGATTACACTCTATTGACGTTTAGCTATTTAGGATTATTAGTATTTTTGTATTTCGTAAATATTAAACACTTCAAATATCTTGGTGTGTAGATAAGTTAAAATCATTTTTTGACACGATAACGAACAAATAGGAGACAGTTATAAATCTAATAATTTTTGCTTTTATTAAGGCTTTATCAGAGATTGAGGTATGGGAAACAATCTGATATTATTATTTTTGCGTTGTTCGATTTTCATTGGTTAAGATGACGTCACGTGCATTTGAATTGTCCACCAGCGTCTGTTTGTATAATTTATCTGCATACGTTTATCATAATTCTAGTTTGTCTATGCGGAATTCGGGTGATAATATGTGTGTGTGTGTGTGTCTGTCGTAGGCATTATTTATATGTGGAAGTTGTCCGCATTGATTTGGGTAAGATTTATATCAACAAAGGTCGAGGTAGTTAAATTTACGTTAGATTCCTTAAGAATGGATCTAATAAAAGTTGGTGAGGAGATATAATGTTTTTGGAGTGTGCTTAAAGGTGTTAAAATTTTTATCAGGTCTCCTTCAAATTATGTTCGATGTAAAGAATTATATTTTTTTTAATTAGGGTGGCTTTTGTAAAATCAAAGATATGATCAGTCTTGTTCCTGTGTCTTGCAGGTAAAGTTAAATGGCTGTTCCAAAGGATTTGTTTCTTGTATTCAAGGATGCGGGTTTATATTCCGTGACGTCTCTCCAGTATAAGTGTATCTACATTGCAAGCACTTTATTTGATAAATCCCGGTATCTGAATTGGTGTCAGATTTATTTTCTTTTTGATTATATATGCGATTGTCTTTGAGGTGGTGGTACAAACCAAAGTGTTGGGAATAGCTAATTTATTTACAAATACTTGTAGATATTGCTAAAGGGTAAGTATTATGAACCAGTTTAGCGTAGGAGATAAGGAAATGGAATCTGGATCAGCCTGTAATATGTGTAGATTTGACCCATGCCTTAAAATTCTACAAAATGTTCTCTAATCCTCAGGCAACTCCAGAATGTTCGTCTATCACAATGAACGAGTTTTCCCTCAAGGACGCTATTTTTTAAACATTTCACACCAAGCAATGTCGGAGTGACACTAGAACGCAAAGGGCTACACAGAGTGTAAGTAAGGAAAAAAATCTAGCTATAAGGGTGTTGAGCAAAGGATAAGAAAAGAATGAAGGAGGATTAAAAGATGATCGAGGATGAAGGCAACAGAATTTGTCGATTGACATTACATCTAAATTTTTGAAGATTATAATTATCAGTGAAGCAAGTAAGAGGAAGGGAGTTTTACTGTCGGGAAGTACAAGAGAAGAAGCTATTGGGGTAAAAGAGGCGGTTATATATATGTTTCGAGAGTAAAACAACAGCGCTGAGATGCCAGCCTAGTAGAACGCTTAAATTCATGAATTTGGGTCAACGATGAAAATACCTCGTCAAAGTAGATGCCATTAAAACATTTATAGAAAAGAAAAAGGGAAGCCAAATTACGTCGGTGAGAAAGTGACTGGAGTCGAGACGTTAATTCAGGACCGATCACATTGCATATCTGTCTTTGGATTTTGTCGAGAAACTCAAGATGAACAGCGGAGGCGCAGATCATATATACCAACAGTATTCCATGCAGTTGCCTTGAATGCTCACATTAGACACAAGGGGAACTTGTATATACGAGCCATCGCTAAAATTTGACTCCCGCTATGTTCTAAAATGACAAGCGGCAAATGGAGTTTTGCTGTTACATCTGGGCTGGAAGTGGTCAGTTTTCACTTTCCAGTCCAACAGAATCTACGTGGTTTTGTTGGGATAGTTTTCAACCTTACAACCCATTATCCACTGACTGAAACTTTTCAACTCTCCCGCATTGCAAAGTTTCAAACGGTTTCCTTATATAGATTCCCCAACTCTAACTCTCCCAACTAAAAAGGACATTTCTATATTGTATCAGAAGTAGACAGTTGAAATTTCTAGAGCACTAAATGAAGAAAGAGGGCTTGAAAAATTTGACACACTCAGGACATATTGAAGGCAAGCGGCATAGAGGAAAGCAGCGTATAACAACATAAAGAGCTGGTGTAAATGGGTTGCAGAAAAGAGATTAGCAGATATAGCAAGGGGACAATGATTACTAAGTGCTACAAGTGGCATGATAGACCACACCCTTAATATATATGGCATATAGAAGAGTTGGTGCTATTTCTTTTGTTTCTTTTCTTGTTTAGATGTTTATTCATCCCGTTAAATCATCATTTCCATTCTCTTTCTTTCTTTTACTTCTCTGTACTTTAGTTCAACCTCCTTTCCGAATATTTTTTTCCAGTCGCTTATCCTACGCTCTCATTAACAGATATCTTTCATTTTTTTTTTCACCTTTTTTTTTTCGTAAATATTTCTATTTAAGATGGAATTTCTTTTTCTTCTTCTACTCTCGAGCCTTTGTTTTTCTTCTTTTTTCGTCCTTCAGTATTTTTCTCATTTTCCTAGCCTTTATTCCATATCAATCACCTCTTTATATTTACCGTTTTCTCCTCACAACACACCCGACCCCACCCAAGACTATTTTCTTTTTTACCTGTCAATCATTTTTATAGAGAGCGGTAAAGATAATATTGGTAAGTCTGTTTGCGATTTATCAAGTCATAAAGATATCAATAAACTAGCCAACTGTGGCCTTGCCATTTCAATTCTCTCCAAGTCTATCTCATATTATTTATTCCTTTTGTCCACCTCTCTCTTCCCTCTCAATATATATATATATATATATATATATATATATATATATATATATATATAGGCAGCAATCCTTCTCTCATGCACATTTCATTAAATACGACACACAAGGTGCTTTGATCTAGTTTTTTATTCAATTTTATACAATTTCTTGAAAATGGCTAAATTTATAGCCAAAAGCGCCCGCATAAAAGAACAATTTGACATATTTTATTTAAGTTATCATCCGAAAATTAAAAAATGTATTAGAACACATGAGAAATTTTATAAAAAAACTAGATCAAAACAACTTGTCTGTCGTATTCAATGAAGTGTATATATATATATATATATATATATATATATATATATATATATATATATATATATATCAATCAGTCAGTTATGTGCCATGAGTGAAACACGCTTAGGTGATCGAGTATCTTTTGATATATAACTGACGATGAAGATTTTCCCCGCAGTAGATTGCCATTTCTTTCTTTGTTAGATTATTTTCCATCCAAGGCTAAAGAACGCGGTCTGTCCTGCTATTCTGCTATTTACCCAAAGCTGGCGGGAGAAAAAGAGGATTCATACCTTTCCCGAGAGTATTAGCACCTAAATAAATGTAATGGATTCGACTGGAATTCGAACTCGGCCATCTGATTCATCAATCCGAGCCGCTATTCATTAGAGAGATAAGGACAATCTATGACAATGTCTAAAAGATAATAAAGTGACGGGTTTAGTCCTTAAGGATTTTATCGGACTAAAGTTATTTACGTTGTTCTAATACATATGTGTATGAAGGAGAGGGGTTGTTGAAATTTAAAAAAATTAAATGTGTGATTGGGCATATATTCTAGCTGATTTCATTCAGTTTCTTTTTCCTAATTATGTTTCATAATTTAACATATAACCGCATTCGAATTCACAATTATTTATACTAAGTAGCCACTAGAATAATTTGTAACATCAACGCTATCACCCACATAGTAACCGTAATGATATTACAAGAGAACAAATTAAAAAAAGGAAATTATTCTAAAAAAAAAAAAAACAGGCACGTAATTCCATCTTTTGTCTATTAACCATTAAAAAAACATCAAAAACAACAATTTTCCTGACGTTTCATTCAACTGCCGACAAGAAAGATGCAAATCAGAGTTGAAATTTTATAAAAATAAAATCAACCATTGACGAACTAAGCCGATTTGCATTTATTCAGAGTATAATTTCCACAGGGAGCACTCTAAACTATAAAATATTCATCGCTAGAGCAAATACCACTTCTGTGTTTATTACGAGTCCATAAATTCCAACTTTAAGGTGCTGTCATTATCATATCCATAATTTTTGATGATTAAAATCGGAAGTAGGAAACACTATTAATATATAAATACTGATCTTGCGTTTAATAGAAATAAAATTTAAAACGCTCAACAAGTTCGAAAATGTCCACTTTCTTTCAGGCCACATACCATAATCCATGACAATTATTGTACAGGATGTTGCTAAACTCTGAACATATAGGAATTCTCATTAACTATACATTTTTTATCTCCACAGATTAAACATGGTTTTGTGGAAAGAATAAAGATAGGACATCTTTTTTCTTGGATATGCTAAAAGGGACGATGAACACAATGAAAATCATAAATTCAATACACTTGATTGTAAGCAAACAGAATGAAAGTGCTAAAATAAATGGCAGTTTGGGGTTATTGCATCAAGTTCACATTACCCATACAAAGCGCATCAAACAATACATCACAAATGATGGAAATCATATTGAAGATGTTATTTGTTAATATTCCAGTTCAACAAAATACTGTTGAAATTTTCATTTCTTGAAAATTGGCATTTTCGCTTATGCGTCAGGACTTTTGCACACCTTTTATAAGTAAACTTTTACTGTGAGTTGAGATTCTATTGGATTTTTGAAACTTTAGTATATATATATATATATATATATATATATATATATATATATATATAAAGAAAAGAAAGAAAAAGAACAGTAAGATAAAAATTCGCTTGCGGATGAAATGGAACTAATGTCTTTAATTTAATTACAAAATTAAATTCGAAGCTTTTAGCATCCTTTTTTGAAACATGGGTTTATTATAATATATATATATATATATATATATATATATATATATATATATATATATATATATATATGTGTGTGTGTGTGTGTGTGTATATATATATATATATATATATATATATATATATATATATATATATATATAATATATTTTAAATGAGAAAAGAACCACTTTAAAGTACCATTACAATAATTTATTATTATTTTCATTGTTGGAAGTGTTACCTGATGATCCGAAATCCTTTAAAAAGATTTTGGTGAAATAAATTATTGTAATGGTACCTTAATGTGTCTGTTTTTCATTAAATATTAGCTCTGTTCTTCATTAGCTCTCAGGATTTCATCCTCTTTGGATTTACCAATTCGGTTTACCAAGTTCTTCATAACTTATATATATATATATATATATATATATATATATATATATTTGTTTGTGTGTTTGCCTGAAGAATTCGTACAGTTATTTATTTGCAGTCATTCTTTTTGTCACTGATATTCATTTAAATTTCTGAGCAATAACTGAATTCTGTAAACGAAAAAAAAAAACAAAGAAAAATAAACAATAGAATTGTGAAACAATGCTTAAATATTTGGAATATTTGAGGATGATGCGAAAACGATTTGTTCAGTTAATAACCAGGATAGACTGAAAGGCATCAAATGTCATCAGACTCTCATTTGCTAAACAATTCCCTCTCAAACAATAGAGCAGAGAATTGTGCACGTTGAAGCGGGCGAAGTGAGCTCTCTTCAAAAACAACATCGCTTTTTTCAATCAAATTAACCAAATAACATAAGAATGCCGTGGTCAAATCGTTATGTACGGAAACAGCGTAGCAATCAAGTGAGATTTCTGTTGTCTGCAAGCAGATTTATTGCTCTGTTTTTCAGATGCATTCACAAACGTAGCGTATTTATAAATCGCTTTTATTATTATGAATATTACAAGAGCACAGGAGAACAATAAATGGTATCAGTAACTTTAAGAACAATTACATGTAGGCCCCCCTCGCCAACCACAGCAGTATTGAAATATATATGAAATCGCGACCACGATCATGGAATTTCTTGATAGACTAGTATGTCTATACGTCAACATGTGCCGGCAGTATTATATAATTCTACTGGTTCCTTTCGGCATTTTGTTACCATGTACTTTACGCCAAATACCTCATAAATAAAGGACACTTGCATTTT
>CAHIKZ030005496.1:782500-822500 GCA_903632075.3 Acanthosepion pharaonis | reverse complement strand
AGAAGCATACGTGAGCAAACATTACGAAAGCTGAAAAAAAAAACTAACACGTTTTGGCATAGATTTTAAAATGTTTAAATCGCGATTATAAAATAATATAATGCAAAAGTAACATTTGGTCCGGCCTTTATGGATTTACATGGATTATTACATAATTATTATCTATCGCATGTTATTTTTCAATCTAAGATTATAGCAAATATCACGCAAGGTATTAAACAATTTAAATTTATCTCCCTTGATTTCAACTACATTCGCAAAACTGACGATCATAAAGGAAAAATTGTGTTTTTGAAATCATAAAAAAGTAAATATATAAACAGCTGAAACATAAGAAATGAAATAAAAAGCAACCTAGGCTGTTTGTTTATCAAGTGAATATTCCTATGATATGACAATACGAGGTATTGCCCTTATTAACAGGATAAGGAATAGCTTACAAATATAATGTGACAAGGTTTTCTGAACGTAAATATTTTTCTCTTTGATTTTTATCTATCTATCTATCTATCTATCTATCTATCTATCTATCTATCTATCTATCTTGGTTTTTTTTTCTATCCATCTATCTATCTATCTATCTATCTATCTATCTATCTATCTATCTATCTATCACATTCTCTTCATTGCCTCAGTTTCTATCTCTCTCTCGATTTCTCTCTTCATGTATCTATAAATCTATCTCATTCTATTCGTCTATCATGCTCTTTATTTAATCCCTTTCATCTATCTATATATCTATTACGTTTTGTTCATTTCCTCAATTCTTCTCTCTCTTACCATCTATCAATTTATCTCATTCTATTAGGCTACGATACTGTTAATGTTATCCTGTTTGTGTCTCTCCCCTCTCTCTCACTATAAAAATATATATATATATATATATATATATATATATATATAGAGAGAGAGAGAGAGAGAGAGAGAGAGAGAGAGACCTTAGGAATTACCCGGACCAGCAGGATATATCACAGATTTTATACATCATTTTGTTTCACCGATAGACATTTTATCAAATTTTTCAGATAGGATTATACATTATAGCACCAAAATCTGGGGATAAACTCTAGATTTAATAAGTTCCATATCTTCTTTTGGTTTAATAAAGCCATTGAGAATGCTGAAACTATTTAATACACTAATGCATAGCGTCCATGTTTTAAGAGAGGTGTTGCTTAAAATTTTAAAATCCGTCCACCCTAAGACTACCCTTAAGACAACTACAAAGTTTGATTAAATAAAGAAAGCTGAGATTTTAATGAAATAATGTAGTAATGATTTAATTCCGATTATTATTATTATTATCATTACTATATTTTGATTTCTGCTATGGTCACACTACCTACCAAGTCTTCTGAAGACCTAAAACAGGGAGTGGTGTGTTGTTATGGCTCCAATTCATGATTTGTTTTTTTAACTCCCATAACATCATTAGCGTCACATGGACAAAGTTCTTAGTGTTTGGGCTTTACTTATCAAAATAATTTTTTTTGTATTTCTCTTAAGATGGGATTTTCAGGGATTTTTTTTCAGTGTGTTGTTGTGTTCCTTTTTTTATCATTCCAAGCGCACCTACTATGACTGCTACTATTCTTGTTTTCAATTTCCACATTTTTCTATTTCGATTTATGCTTCGATAGTTTTTCAGATTCCTTGGTTTCTATGTTACAGTCCGTTGGGAAAACTTTTATAAATTAGTAGAGAAATTATTATTATTATTATTATTATTATTATTATTATTAATAATAATAATAATAATATATAAAAACCTTCATGAAGAGAAATTCGCTCCGTCCCGAAGCGAACAAGCAAATTATTATGGAAAAAAAACAAAACAAAAAAAGCTACCTTAAATATTTTAGGCTATTCTTCGAAATCCAGAAGTAAATCCCCAAACTTTTGGCTTGTAGTATATATCAGCATTGTAATGATATTGATCATTTTTGAGTTGAGTAGAAATTTTTGTTGAGACGGTCTTAATTCAAGAGACTTTGAGTTAATCAACAATTATTGATTTACATGAAATATATCGAAAGAGACATTGCTTAAACATATTTAAAAAAATAGCCCAGATTCAGATTTGATATGGCAGTAATACATTATTTTTGCAAAAAAAAACTGCCTTAAACCTTTAGACATCTACCATTCGTCAGTGCATTAAAAACTCGTGCCGTATCTGGTCTGGTACTTCTGACATATATATATATATATATATATATATATATATATATATATATATATATATATATATATATATATAGAGAGAGAGAGAGAGAGAGAGAGAGAGAGAGGAGAGAAATTCGAAAACGAATTTTCAATATTATCTGACATTTCGGTTTCAGTTACTTTCCGACCGCTGTAACGTAGCTTCCCTTTGCCATTTCTCTAAATATTTTCATGGTAATTGTTCTGACTAGCTTCTCTGTTTGGTATCCAGACTTCAAGAATTTAAGCGTAATACAGGATTGGCAACTACGTTATTTTAGTTTTGAAATTGTTTCTAATAGTCTCCTCTAAATTTCTCTTCTAATTGTTTCTGATCTCACATTTCTCGTCTGTGGATTTCTCCTCCGGCATCGTGTCTGCCTGTAAACTACGATTTTCTAAAATTCAAATTCAATGTCAATCATCATCTTCTGCCCGCTTTAATACTGTTGTCTTTATTGACCTTTCTACTCAGTAATGTTTTCTTAGTTTCCTTCACCCTCCTTTAACCATTAGATCTTAGTTGCTTTATCGCTTCGCTAATGGGGAAAATTAAAAAAATAATTTTGCAACCAAGTAATAATTATTATACGTGATGAGATTTTAATGTTATTTACAATCACGATGATTGTTTTATCGGTGAGACACAATCTGTTACTTGTTTGTTTAATGTAATTTGGTTAAATTACAAGTAAAATTATTCCAAACAGACACACAGACAATTTAATTTTTTTCTACCTATAATGCCTAGTCCAATTCTTCAAAAAGCCATTTTTGTTGTCGTGCGGAAAAAGCGTAAACCAAACTTGTCTCGTACTGTCACAGATCACGCAATTTCCTCATCGAATTATGGGACTCAAGCCGGAGTCAGTTATACATTTTTTTTTTTATCATAAAACTGCTTGTCTCACCAGCGCCAGCTGTATTTTCGCCACCCTCTCTTTACATGCATAATAAGAGTTTTGCGTATCTCCATGAATGTGTAATGTGACAATGGAAAAAAGAAAGAAAAAGAAAACGACTTTTGAAAGAGATTTAGTGGCTTCTGCGTATAGACTTCTCAAGCTAGCTTTTTGAAACGTTCCCTTCTGACGTTTACACACACAATTTCTGACAGCGTTATTACTGCCCGAAACTTTTAAACAATATAACTGCATCAGTCTTCATGCTAGCAGAGAATACAGGTAACAGTCATATTCTGGCAAAAATGGACAAATGTGTCGCAAGAAGACTTAGTGTTGAAAGGAAACATTTTCCCCATGACACCGGTTTTTTTTTAACTACCGCCATTCTTCGGCAATATTTCTTGTTTTAAAATGTAATGCTTAGAATTATATTAAAAAAAATAACATATGAAATTGAATTCATACATTTTCTTCGTTCATGTGAACTGACTGTTGTTCATAATGACGGTCGTCTTTGAGTATAGAATCCAGAGGTTAGCAGTGAATATTTCGAAGACAGTAGGGAAGCGTATTTCAGGTTAGCAGTGGATATTTTGGTAAAAGTAGCAGAGCGTATTTCGTCCTTCTGTTTCTCTTCGCCTGACAAGCTGGAACTGGACATTCGGGTAGGGTAAACAAAATGGCCGCCTTTATACCCGACGGATTGAATGTTCTACGTCTTCTGATTGGTTAACCTTCTATTGGTGGACTATAAAGTGAGTCAAGTCATTTGGGCTAACTCACTAGTATATATATATATATATATATATATATATATATATACACAAAAACACACTGCAACACTGAGAAGGTACGTAATAAACTGTTATATGCCGTACCTATGAACACTAATGGGTATGTCTCAATCCTGATAAATACGTTGGACACTATTGTGAGTGGGGGCAATAAGCTAAAATTTTTATATCAGTTGGTGCATTTTTAGGTTCTCTGAGAGAATGTGGCATTATGGTATATGAAGGATTGATTGGTGATGGATGAGTTCTTATGGTGAATATGCGTATTGTAATGAGTTAATAAGACGTGATTGAGATTAGCTAGGTATAAGGTAGTCAGTGAAGAACAGCCACATTTGCCATTTTCGCCCTTGTAACATAATCGTATACGTTATACAATAAATATAAATATGCTGCCTAAGCTGGCAGCGTGAGCAGTCAGCGTGAGAAGCTCATGCCGTGTCGAACTCTCTGCTTTTGGGCAAAGAGGAACCCGGACGAGGCTACGCCAAAGGGCAGAGCCTCGTCCTGGAAGGTAGACAGATACTCGATCCCGCGTATGCGTTATCTACGGGCAATTTATGCTCATGCCCACGTGCTCGGATTTCCGCACATTCAATTTGGCCTTGCGCCGCATCCTAACACGTGGGGAGGCAGGTAAATATCGTAATATGCTGTCTACGCTGGCGTCATAGCTGGCAGCGTGGGAAGCTATTGCCGTGTCGAACTCTCTGCCTTTGGGCAAAGAGGCACCCGGACAAGGCTCTGCCGAAGGACAGAATCTCGTCCGGGGAGGTAAACAGACACCTGATCCCGCGTATAGAGGCTCGGATTTCCCCACATTAAATTTGGTCTTGCGCTGCATCCTACCTCGTGGGGGCGGGTGGGGGCAAGCAAATTGCGTAATATGCTGTGTAAGGAGTTCACCAATAGCAGTTGTTTACCTACTTCACGCCGCTGGCGAGTAATTTATGTTGTTGTTGGTATAAAGTTTACCATTTCATTTCCAAATTCCGTTTTAGTAATTCTTCAGTCAGTAACACTTCCTAGTTCACAATATAAAGACTATTTATTTATTTATTAAACTGTTTTTTTACACAATTCATTAATTATATTATTTAATGGAAGTGTTGGAAAACATCGACTAAATGCCGTTTATTCAAACTTTAGAAAAATGTAAATGACCATTTATTTCTAGTTGGTTCGCATATTTTAATAATTTAGGAAACGTTTATAAATTTATGAATAAAACATTGTTTCCACACTTATCACTTTATCAAAGATAAATATTATGTTGCAATTGTTCTAATTGTAGTAGGTTTTACAATGTTGTAAATATGAAAGTATACTTGTAAAAATAAAAATCTTATAGTGTTTTGTTTTTGTTTTAAATTCTCAAGAACAAAAAAAAAATCATCATATGTTTAGATTTTATTCCAAATCTAATGGAATGATTTAAAACAATGAACTTTGCCGAAGAGTGAAGGTTGTTAAAAAAAAAAACGGTGTCATGGAAAAAATTGTCCTTTTAACACTAGGTTTTAGTGCGGGTATGTTTGTCTATGTTTACCGTATTTTGACCTGAGAATAATATAAAATGTACACATTTTGAACCAATCAAATAAAGCTAAATTCAAACTTAAACGTCCAAGAATAATATTTATTTTAACATCTTGTGTGGCAGTTTTAATTGAAGTTAGCATTTTAAAGGACGTTCAGCTTGTGTGACGCATATCGGCATAGAAAGTGAAATCATCCATCTGAGACCAATTTCCGTGCTAATCCTTTGTTCTTACAAATGATGTTGGAATACGCAAGTATCCGTCTCTTCTTCTCTACCCCCAGTTATTCGTTATATAGCAATGTAGACTGGGCACTGTAACATTGAGTGTGACAACTCTAACCTCTGAACCTAAAACTGTGGAGAAGGCAACAGGAAACCATTTCACTGTCTCTCTCTCGAAATTTTTGTCAACACACAGACAGTAAAGACATAGAAACTGGAAAGGAGTAATAATTGAAACGAATAAAATATTCCTAGATATACCCAGTGGAACTACAAAAATCTACCCACACCTGTAGATTTAATAAAGTGCTTCTGTTTCGTGATTACAACTAACAGATACTCACAACTAACATCACGCGTCAATACCCTTGAGAATATATGAAGTTATCTCTCCAAATCTTTGGGTTAAATAGTATGAATTCTATCTGGAAAATTATTTTTTCTTAACTTTTCCCACCAAAAAATATTACTTTAATATTCAAGTGAATTATTCTTAAGATCCAAAATATATCTCATGTTCAAATAACCTAAAAGTGTTGACAATCCGTAAGAACAAATCAGTCAATTGATACAGTCTCTAGATTTCTTTCTTACTGTTCAACCATTCGCTAAATAACGAAGACATAGATAGAATTTTCTTTCAGTTTTCTGTTCAGTAAAAAAAAAACTAAAACAAAGAATTCCCTCCGATGTGAATAAGGAAATTAGCTTTACTTTTCTTATAACTGCTAATGACTCTGATTACATCACTGAGTACTATAATTTAAAGTTAATTTGCTAGAATTTAATTTTAGTAAATTTGCATTCGCTTTTATCTCTTCACTTAAGAAACTAATGCATAACAAAGAGTTTAAATAACTAAACACTCATTGCATTTGCTTCATTTATTTTCC
Organism: Acanthosepion pharaonis; assembly: GCA_903632075.3. Lineage (NCBI taxonomy): Eukaryota > Metazoa > Mollusca > Cephalopoda > Sepiida > Sepiidae > Acanthosepion > Acanthosepion pharaonis. The sequence goes on along the minus strand of CAHIKZ030005496.1, from coordinate 815,938 downwards.
ACTCTGACCTGTTTTTTAACAGTAGTATAGATTTATCCTTTGTTTCTTGTTTAGGATTGGATTTATTCTTTGTTTCCTGTTTAGGATTGGACTCATTGTTTGTTTATTGTTCAGAATTGGGTTTATTGTTTGTTTCTTGTTTAAGGTTGGATTTATACTTTGTTTCCTGTTTAGGATTGGACTAATTGATAGTTTTCTATGTAGGATTGGGTTTATTCTTTGTATCTTCTTTAGGATTGGATTTATTCTTTGTTACTATTTAGGATTGGGTTTATTCATTGTTTCCTGTTTAGGATTGGAATTATTGTTCGTTTCCTGAAGAGAATTGGGTTTATCCTTTCTTTCCTCTTTAGAATTGGGTTTATCCTTTGTTTCCTGTTTACGATAGGGTTTATTCTTTGTTTCCTGTTTAGGATTGTCTTTATACTTTGTTTCCTGTTTAGGATTGGATTTATACTTTGTTTCCTGTTTAGGATTGAACTAATTGTTTGTTTCCTGTTTAGGATTGGATTTATCCTTTCTTTCTTCTTTAGGATTGGGTTTATTCATTGTCTTGTTTAGGATTGGAATTATTGATTGTTTCCTGATTATGGTTGGTTTTAACCTTTGATATTGGATTTATTCTTTGTTTCCTGTTTAGGATTGGGCTTATTCTTTCTTCCCTTTTTAGGATTGGACCTATTGTTTGTTTCCTGTTTAAGATTGGGTTTATCCTTTGTTTCTTCTTTAGCATTGGTTTTATTCACTGTTTCTTCTTTAGGATTGGAATTATTGATTGTTTCTTGTTTAGGATTGTGTTTTTTCTTTGTTTCCTGCTTCGGATTGGGCTTATTCTTTGTTTCCTGTTTAGTGTTGGGTTTATTCTTTGTTTCTCCTTTAGGATTGAAATACGTGTTTCTTTCCTGTTTAGGATTGTGTTTATACTTTGTTTCTTTTTTAGTATTGGATTTGTTCTTTCTTTCCTGTTCATGTTTGCGTTTATTCTTTGTTTGCTGTTTAGGGCTGTGTTTATCCTTTGTTTCCTTTTTAGGATTGTGTTTATACTTTGTTTCCTGTTTAGTTTTGGATTTATTTGTTGTTTCCAGTTTAAATCTGGGTTTATCCTTTTTTTCAAGTACAGGATTGGTTTTATCCTTTGTTTCATGTTTAGGATTGGTTTTATACCTTTTTTTCCTGTTCTGAGTTTCGTGTTCAAGGTTGGATCTATCTACTGTTTCCTGTTCCGGACTGGGTTTATCATTTGTTTCCTGTTTAGGATTGGGTTTCTGCTTCCTTCTAAATACTTCTCATTCACCTCTACATTCTAGTCCATTGCATTTTATCCCTTTATCAACTTGTTGGGGGTGAAATAAGGGAAAAAAAATTATGACACAATCTTCAGTAGTCTTCACTGCTGCCAGTCTTACATCTTAACGGTGTTATCTATGTTTAACTCAATAAGAGTAGATGGGTTGGTCTATCGACCACTTCACACTCGCCCCTTGTTTTTTGAACAAGGAGCATATCTTTATCCCTTATTTCTTTTTTAGGATTGGGTTTACGGTATCTTCTAAAGTTTTTTTTTCAGTCCCTTTCACTCCCAGTAGACATTTGCATCTTAGTTACATTATCGGCTTGCTTGAGGTGAATTGAGTAAAAATATATAGTCATGATACAAATTTTAATTAGTTCAGTGTTGACCGTGTCAAAGGCTGTTGTGGAAGGATCCACCTAATTTGCATAGTGGAAGAGATGGAACCAGAGACTCTGCCCGACTGCCACTCAGCCAACACATTCTCCAGGAACGGTCTTACCAGGAATATACAAAAGACTATATGTAAATATTGTGTACACTTTTCTTGTTTCAATGCATTTTGTTCTAAGTACCTTTTGTGTTGCATTATTATTCCATGCATTAGTCAAGTTTCGACAAAGGCTTAAAACAACGGCTATATTTATTGAATTAAAAAGTGAAGATAAATAGAATAAAATGTAAATACGATTATTTTTTTTATTTTTGATAATTTACAACATAAATATATATTGTTTATGTTGTCAATGTCCACCATCCTCAATATTTCTTCGTCCACTGAGACACCTTGTGCTTGTGCATCTTAAAGAAGCGTGCCGTGTCAATAGCCACTTCTGTATTAGTCCGCTACAGAGAACGACCCACCTTTAAATGAAATGAGTGTTTTTTTTATAATGTTTTTTTCTAGAAGCGTGAGCTTATTTTAACGGCAAACTTGCCGGATTTTTGTGTGATCATGCCTGTGTGTTTGATCTAATTACTGTTTCAAATTTGTCTTTCAAAACATAATGTAAATTTTATAGTTTACCAGCAGTATAACAACGTCTTTGACCGGGTCTTTCATTTCAGGGAATTTTTGCCGTTCATTTGGAGCAGTTTAAGTTTAAAGTCAGCCCACGCGAAAATCAATATTAGTAACGAGATTTGGGTGCAACTGAAGCACATCCCCAAATGGGGCGTTAACAATTTGAATGGGGGGTGCTGAAAGGGGAATTGTTTTATAATAAATAGTATTATTGTAATGCTTTAAAGTATTTATTTTTTATTAAAGATTTTATAAAAGATATATATCCAAGAATAGATATTAATAGTAAAACGTTGCTGAGAGTTATAATGGGTAGGAAGTAGTGGAGAGCCATGTCCCCAACAATTTGGACACAAAACCGGCAATAAAGAATTATCTATCAAACAAAAAAAAATATCGAAATCTGATGAAAACTGGAAACATAAACATCCAAGCACACACATACACATACATGCACACAAACATTTTGAGAATTATATATATATATATATATATATATATATATATATATATGTGTGTGTGTGTTTGTGTGTTTGTGTGTGTGTGTGTGGAAAAGTGTGTGTATATAAATATACAGTGTATCACAAAAGTGAGTACACCCCTCACATTCAAAAATGACAAAATGACACTTTGACACAATGAAAAGTAGCCTGTCTGCAGCATATATAACATAGTTAATTTATTTTTCCCTCAAAATAACTCAAAATATAGCCATTTAATCCCTGACAACAAAAGTGAGTACACCCCTTAGGAAAAGTTGTCAATATTAACATACAACATGTCAACTGTCAATATTTTGTGTGGCCACCATCATTATCCAAAACTGCCTTTACTCTCCTGGGCATGGAGTTTACCAGAGCTTCACAGGTAGTCACTGGAATGCTCTTCCACTCCTCAATGACGACGTCGAGGAGCTGGCGGATATTTGAGACTCTGCGCACCTCCACCTTCTGCTTGAGGATGGCCCAAAGATGTTCTATTGGGTTCAAGTCTGGAGACATGCTTGGCCAGTCCATCACCTTTACCCTCAGCCTCTTCAGTAAAGCAGTGGTTGTCTTGGATGTGTGCTTGTGGTCATTGTCATGTTGGAACACTGCTCTGCGACCCAGTTTCTGGAGGGAGGGGATCATGCTTTGCTGCAGTATTTCACAGTACATGTTGGAGTTCATGTTTCCCTCAATGATATGTAACTTTCCAATACCTGCAGCACTCATGCAGCCCCAGACCATGACATTCCCACCACCATGCTTGACTGTAGGCATGACACACTTATCTTTGTACTCCTCACCTGGTCGCCGCCACACATACTTAAGGCCATCAGAACCAAACAAATTAAATTTCGTCTCATCAGACCATAGGACATGGTTCCAGTAATCTATGGGCTTTGTTGACATGTCTTCAGCAAACTGTTTGCGGGCTTTCTTGTGTATTGCCTTCAGAAGAGTCTTCCTCCTGGGGTGACAGCCATGCACACCAATTTGATGTAGTGTGCGGCGTATGGTCTGAACACTAACAGGCTGAATCCCAATCTCTTCAATCTCTGCAGCAATGCTAACAGCACTCTTACGCCGATCTTTCAAAGAAAACATTTGGATGTGACGCTCAGCACGTGTGCTCAGCATCTTTGGACGACCTACCCGAGGCCTTTCTAAGTGGACCCTGCTCTTTTAAAATGCTGGATGATCTTAGCCACTGTGCTGCAGCTCGGTTTCAGGGTGTTGGCAATCTTCTTGTAGCCTTGGCCATCTTTATGTAGTGCAACAATACGTTTTTTAAGATCCTCAGAGAGTTCTTTGCTATGTGGTGCCATGTTGGAACTTTCAGTGACCGGTAAGAGAGAGTGTTAGAGCTGCACTACAAATTTGCTCCCCATGAACACATGAGCATAGTTACACTAGTCAGTCACATGACATTTTGGAGGGAAAATGAAAAGCAGTACTCAATTTAGACATTTAGGGGTGTAGTTTCTTAGGGGTGTACTCACTTTTGTTGCCAGGGATTTAGTTTTAATGGCTTTATTATATGAAGTTGAACAAATGTTAAATTTATGTTAAATTTACCTGCTACAAATTCTAAAAAAAAACAACATCCGTACGTATTACATACAGGATATCCTTCCTGTCACACATTTCGTTATGTTAGTGGTATGTACGAGTGTTTATTATTCACAAATAATTATGACAAAAAATCAGTATTCGATATAGATGTTCCTTCATTTCGAAGCTTATTAGGAAGATCATAAATTTGACATTATATTAAGTACAACTTATTCATCGGAGTGATTTATATAAGCCATTAACATTTCATAAGCTAAACAAACATATAAATTGATTTCTGACGTTTATATTTTATCGTAAAGGAGAACAAAAAATTCTTGTAAATGTAAATTTATTTTAGAATATTCCTGGGTATGACGATAAACTACCTCCCCAGCAAGGACTCTGATCAAGAAAATGGAGGTTTTAAGTAGCATGGTACAAATGCTTAATTATTGCGCTTCTCAGGCCTATTTTACCCGGGGTGGTAGCAACTGTTAGTTTCCTAGCTAGGAGCAAATAGTGACACCACAAGCAAAAACAAATTACTATGAAAGTATAAAACTATTTTTATAATAAAAATACCAGCATTACATGATATATAAAACATTACCAAAATTGTTGTGGTAGGATCCACCTAATTTGCATAGTGGAGTACCGACCATATAAATATGGTTGGTACCGGGAAGAGAGTGAGACGAATCAAGAGATTCAACCAGAGACTCTGCCCGACTGCGACTCAGTCAACACATTCTCCAGGAACGGTCTTACCAGGAATATACAAAAGACTATATGTAAACATTGTATACACTTTCTTGTTTAAATACATTTTGTTCTAAGTACCTTTTGTGTTGCGTTATTATTCCATGCATTAGTCAAATTTCAACAAAAATAAATATTAATCTTAACACATTTTAAAGCAAAATTACCAGCAATATATTTTATCTGTAGTTGAAGGCATACAAAAATGTTCAAAATATATTTAATTGAAGATATAGAATTGTGTTCAAAATATTTAGATTTCAGCATTAAATAATCTACAGAGGCATATGTGGCGCTGAACAGAAACAACCAACCAACCAACATGAAGGAACTCTTTTATGATATATCCTACAATTTCTTAAAGAATTTAAACTGTATTCCAAAATATAACTTCATCAACACTACAACATAAAACACACTCTTCACTGTCTCTAATAACTTTGTCCACACAAATACCTATATGCACAAAAGCTGAGTATCATCTACCATGTATTCAGCTGTAAAAGCAGAATAACTTAGATCATTTTTATTACTTCAAAGCTGCCAAGAAAATTAAATTTCGGTGTTAAATAACCCATAATGAGTTAATTTTAATGCTAAACAAACCAAATCGAATAAAAAAATTAACAACCACGTTTAAAAATTAGTAAATTTCATATTTGATTGCTTTAATTATCTCTTACTAAAGTACTTAAGTTATTACTGCATGGGGCCTAATTGTTTAGAAAGGAGGTCACCAAAAAATTTTAATCGCCAACCATTAGACGGTAATATTGTTCGGGCAAATAGTGCTACAATTTTAAGTAAAAAGTAATGGATTAATTTCGTTATAATAATTGTTATTGTTGAATACATGATAAAAACAAAACCGACGAATAGAAAAAAATGGTTTTGGCTCGGAGTTAGATAATAAAACATATTGTGAAATAGTCACGCAGCCTTCAAATTTAATGCTATTCTTTGGCTCCAAAATGCAATCCTACAATACCGAGTGTATCAGCAAAATTGTCCAAATCGTGTAACAGCCTGAGATAATTGCCCATCCCACAAAATGTTTAATATCTAAAAACCCACTAAATTAAATGAGTTCTTTTTCCAGATTTTTAGATGAAACTTTTAGCTCTATTGACATCATTTGACGTAAGCATCACTGAAAAAGGCCTTTGAGATATTCAGCTAGAAAGAAAACAGGTTAAAATTATTTTGTGAGTCCCACTTCCCAACTGAGCAATGGTGAAAGGAAAAAAAACAAAGATCATTCAGGCCTTCCGTAACGGTAACATCTATACTCTGACTTCCATCTTAAATTCAATACAAGAACTATCAAAACAACGGTGAATACGTTTAAAAAAAAAGACAGAACAGTAGATAGAAAAACTGGATCAGGAGGTCAAAACAGCAAGAGAGATTATCATCTCAAATTAAAGCTAAGTACATTCATATTGTTCGAAGAGTCCAGTAGTGTTATAAAAACCTCGGAGATTTCGAGTAAGATATCATTAATAATTTCTAAGATAAAACGGATCAAATCTTAATCCAATAATTAGACAATTTTGCTGTTACACCCGGTATATATTTTAAAAGACGGATGAAAATGCTTAAATAAATGTAATGCTTTCTTTGGAAGTGCGTTAAAATAAAAAGCTATCGAGGTATAAGGTGGAATCTGTGAGAGGGGTTCAATTCCTGGACTAGTCTATCGCGTTTATTTTCATGGGAAATTCATTAATCCATTTCCCCCTACAACTATGGGTTAAATATTGAGGCATGGTCGTCTCTCAGTGCTGCAGCCATTTTATAAGTAATACAATCCAGAATGCTAAGCCGTGGAGAACCCAAGGGATATATAGGCCAGTATTTCTTTGATTTTTGAAATTAAAAACCTCTTCTGATTAGCCTCTACGTCTCACTTTGGTCCATATATTCTAGTTAAGTGGAACAGCAGGGTTGAGACAGAAGCGTCACCACAAGTTCTTATCCAGTTCGTGATATTCCCACGTATGGAACTGTGGAATGATCAACTATATTCATTCTGTGTGCCATAATATTTTTTTCAAAGTCTGCACGAGTTGTCGAAGAGTTTATCGAACCACGGTGTTGGGATAACAATTGACAATTATAAAAGAGAGCAAAGCTAGTAATCAAATGTAATGGAAGTCGCGAGCTGATTCAAATTGAATGACGGTAAAGACTGAAAAATATCTTGGCTTGGCGAGAAGGTTGAAATCAATGAAGAAAATGAAGGCATCGGCTGTTTTTGTATTTATTCGAGAATCACAAACACTTGGATTCTCAGAAAGATTGCAGGAGAAAGAGATAGAAAATAAAAATAAAAAAAAAAAAACGAAAATGAATGCAAGGAAGAAATGAAAGCAAGCAGACGATAACATTAATGTAATCACATAGATTGTTGCTGATATTGCCGGAGGAACGTAAAAAATGGCGATACATTAAAGTTCTTTATGGCAAAACGGAGAATAAGATGAAAAATAGGATGCGGCAGAAAATATTTGTGTTTTCTTTGTTTCTTTTTCATATATGAAACTAATCCATGTTTTATAATATTAATGACAGGCAATGAAGATTGAAAGAGATAAGAGAGACAATGAGAACGATAAGAGACTAGTAGAATCAGGAGATAATGGCATTTCCACGGGGTCATCAATTCTTCTTCTTCTTTTTCTTCTTCTTCTTCTTCTTCTTCTTCTTCTTCTTCTTCTTCTTTTGCGGCCGCCCGGCAGGTCTTCTTCCAGAGGCCAGCTCTCCATACAAGAGGTCTTTGGGGATGCGGCCGTCTGGCATGCGATGGACGTGGCCCAACCAACGCAGTCTGCGCTGCCCGAGCCGTGTGAAAATACTCGGCAGACCTGCTCGAGACAGGACCTCAGTGTTGGGCACCTTATCTTGCCGCTCTATTCTCAAGATGCGGCGGATGTTTCTAATGTGAAAGTTGTTCAAATGCCTTTCTTGCCTGGCGTATGTGTTCCAAGACTCGCTGCCACATATTATTTAGTGAGATTCAAGATGGACCTGGGGTAAAATCATAGGAAGACTTATATACGAATCATGATAGCCAAGGTATGCCAGACAAACAGAACGCAAACAACTATACATGATACGTTGACAATTTCTGGAAATAAAACAAAGGAAAACAAAACCAAATACAGAGCAAAATATTACCTCATCTTGAACGACGATCACAGTTAGTAATAAATACTACCCCAGTTAGAAATACAGTGTAACCCGGATGTAAGAGACCCGGATATAAGAGAAACCCGGATATAGGAGAGATTTTCTCTGGTCTCAAATTAGAGCCTGTGTTAATGTATATAAAATATAGACCAAACCCGAATATAAGAGAAACCCGGATATAAGAGAGATTTTCTCTGGTCCCAAATGAGAGCCTGTGTTAATGTATATAAAATAGACCAAACCCGGATATAAGAGAAACCCGGATATAAGAGATTTTCTCTGGTCTCAAATTAGAGCCTGTGTTAATGTATATAAAATATAGACCAAACCCGAATATAAGAGAAACCCGGATATAAGAGATTTTCTCTGGTCCCAAATGAGAGCCTGTGTTAATGTATATAAAATAGAGGATATAAGAGAAAACCCGGATATAAGAGATTTTCTCTGGTCTCAAATGAGCCTATATATAAATAGACCCGGATATAAGAGAAACCCGGAAACTCTGGTCCCAAATGAGATGTGTTAATGTATATAAAATAGACCAAACCCGGATATAAGAGAAACCCGGATATAAGAGAGATTTTCTCTGGTCTCAAATTAGAGCCTGTGTTAATGTATATAAAATATAGACCAAACCCGAATATAAGAGAAACCCGGATATAAGAGAGATTTTCTCTGGTCCCAAATGAGAGCCTGTGTTAATGTATATAAAATAGACCAAACCCGGATATAAGAGAAACCCGGATATAAGAGAGATTTTCTCTGGTCTCAAATTAGAGCCTGTGTTAATGTATAAAAAATAGTATAAGAAAACCCGGATATAAATTTTCTCTGGTCCCAAATGAGACCTGTGTTAATATAAAATAGAAACCCGGATATAGAGAAAACCCGGATATAAGAGAGATTTTCTCTGGTCCCAAATGAGAGCCTGTGTTAATGTATATAAATAGACCCAACCCGGATATAAGAGAAACCCCGGATATAAGAGAGATTTTCTCTGGTCCCAAATGAGAGCCTGTGTTAATGTATATAAAATAGACCCAACCCGGATATAAGAGAAACCCGGATATAAGAGAGATTTTCTCTGGTCCCAAATGAGAGCCTGTGTTAATGTATATAAAATAGACCAAACCCGGATATAAGAGAAACCCGGATATAAGAGAGATTTTCTCTGGTCCCAAATGAGAGCCTGTGTTAATGTATATAAATAGACCCAACCCGGATATAAGAGAAACCCGGATATAAGAGATTTTCTCTGGTCCCAAATGAGAGCCTGTGTTAATGTATATAAAATAGACCCAACCCGGATATAAGAGAAACCCGGATATAAGAGAGATTTTCTCTGGTCCCAAATGAGAGCCTGTGTTAATGTATATAAAATAGACCAAACCCGGATATAAGAGAAACCCGGATATAAGAGAGATTTTCTCTGGTCTCAAATTAGAGCCTGTGTTAATGTATATATAATAGACCAAACCCGGATATAAGAGAAACCTGGATATAAGAGACTTCTTCTCCTGTCCCGACAACTCTCTTATATCCGGGTTACACTGTACTTATGATTCCAGTAATCTTTTCGTACAGTATTGGTTTCATTTATTTATAATTATTATTATTGAATATATGATAAAAAACCTTCTGAAAGAGAAAGTAACTCTGTCCAAATGTGATCTTGTTAATTAATTTTGAAAAAGATGAACAATCTTCAGATTTTAGACGAATCTTCAAAATACAGAAAATTTTAACCTCTAATTAAAAGACCTAATTTGACCTATATTAAAAGACTGGCAAAGCTACTTAAAGGTATATAACACTTTCTTTAGAGAAGCACCTGTCGGCGCATAAGGTGCACATGTTAAAATCCAGGTGTAGTCTGTGGTGTTCCCTTTCAAGGGAAGTCATGTACCAATTTCTTCCCACCTTTATTAATTAAATTAAAGTTGTTACGAAATATCTAGATGTTCTGCCCAAGTTTTCTTGACGCTATCATTCTTCCAAATTTAAAAAAAAAAGCTACTGATAAACGGTCATGATGTTCTTCTACTATTCGCACTCATGAAAATTAAAACATTGGGGATATGACCAACTGGTTAATGTCAGATATATGACAAGCGCATTTATGGTACTGAACGGCGTATTTACTGCAGATGTTCTGCATTCCTCAGGGAAGAAGATGTACATGTTTGCGCCTTAAGATCGCAAGCTGTGCTTTTTGTAGACCAAGAGCATATATCATTATCATTATTATAAGAAAAAAAAGTAAAGAAAAGACTAAGTGTTTGACAATGTTCAACAACATTTCGATGGTATACACGCCTTCTTCAACTTATGCTTAAAAAATATTATACAAGTATAAAAATATATGTAGATATACAGAAAATTATGTACGTCTTTGTAAAAAAAAAATTGCTTGTCTTGAGAAAACGGCTGTACTGGTAACGCGTCAAAACGGATGAAAAGCAGCCAGCGTAAATGGCATGCAACTAAAACATGGAATACCAACAACAGCAACAACTAAAATGGATAACACATGTAAGTCGAAGAGAAAATAATGACATAATCAAGATATTGACATTCAACACTACTTCAAATAAAAGGTTAAGAAGTAATCCCCCATTAATACTGGAAAGAGAGATAACAGCTACTGGACATGAAAAAACTATTTTCGTGTAAAAAATTGTTTTAATAGAATCATTTTATGAATCTCAACTGAAAGCAGAACTAGCTGCTCGGTCAATGGATGTCAAAAAGTTCCTTATAAGGAAACGGCTAATATTACAATTAACATTAACATTTAAACAGCAACCTCAAGAGTCAACAAATCATGAATGTTAGTGTGATTGGTAGAATATTTAACTGACATTCCAACCTTTTTCATTGGTTTGTGCTTAGTAGATTCAGTTTGGATTGAAATGTGTATTGGTATGTATTGATATGTGCAGTTCGTGAACATCTTACATAGAAACTTTTCAAAGCTAACATTCTATCACGAATGTAAAATTTAATAAATTCATTGAAAATATGAAAGAAAGGTTATTGCAAAAAGCGTAGAATTCTTTTCTGATAAGAAAATATGCATGTTACTCCCAACAGTATAGGTATTTTAAATATTCTTCAATAACCTGTCACATTGATAAAATTTTTCCTGAGATTATTCCAAAACATCACGATGTGACTCCCAAGTCACCTAGTCGCCATCATTGTTCTAGCTTTTAAAAATATACTGACATCCGGTCATGTTGTTCCTTCGCAATTCCCGCTCATAAAAACTACACGTGATCTTTTGCATTTCAGACAACTTCAAGTCGCCATATATTTGAGTAACATAATATTTCTTTTTTTTTTTGTACATGGTTCCTAGTGCACGAATGACAAAGAGGATTGTTTGAGTTTTGAGATTCCGCATCTCCTGAAATCAAAGAGAGTTCCAAAAGCTTGAAGAACGAGGGAAGAAACTGTTGGCATAGAACTTACATCTAGCAATTACAACTGTAAAATGATGAACGCAATGCTGCAAATAAATTAGTAAAGCTCATCAGAACAATTATCCAGTAACCGCTACGGCGGTGGGGACTTTACTGAAGCCGAGATACCAGGTCACCATCGATAAAATTACAGATTACTCTTTGAATTTTATTAAGAATCTCTAAACACATAGCAGAAACATCAGGTCAGATGTGGCATGGACGAAATATTCAATGGCATGGACGAAATATTCAATGGCATCGACGAAATATTCAATAACATCGACGAAATATTCAATGGCATGGACGAAATATTCAATAGCATCGACGACATATTCAATGGCATCGACGAAATATTCAGTGGCATCGACGAAATATTCAATAGCATCGACGAATAGACAACTTATAAATAAAATAACAGATTCTGGAGAGAAAAATATCGCGTACGACACATGGATCCAATTTATGTTTTAAGATTAGTTTATTCTTTTGTAGGATTCTTTCCTGAACGTATCTCATATCAGTGGGTGTTTTACGTCAAAGTGTCATTATCATGTAAGATATTTCTGCTGAGTAAAAAATGTTCCTCGCACCTTTTGCAATTCCAAACGCCATTTTCATTTCACCATGAAGCAAAAGATGAAGAATAGACTTGACTCAACAGAAAAATGGTGATATAGAAGGTTGCTGAGAATAACATGGACATGTGAGCAATGAGGAAATTTTAGAGAAAATGCAAACAAAAAAGAAAGCTATACCTAATACGGGAAAAAAAGTTATTTCGAGAGCACATGGTGTGGAAAGAGAGCTTGGAAGATCTTATAGCCACAGGACAGAATGATGACAAGAGAGACAGCGAAAAAAAAACGCATAACATATTTAGTGATCTTAAGTAAATGGATGGCGGAAGAGGATTTAGGAGAAATAACAGAAATAAAAGATGTATTAAAAGCTAGAAGGAACGGGATGTTGTGGAGAGACATGATAATGTTTTTTTATCTTATTGCGCATTAAAAAGCTTAAGAACTAAGTAATTTCCCATCTATGACTCTCACCTGAATATATATATATATATATATATATATATATATATATATATATATATATATATATATATATATACATATGTATGTATAATATTAGTGGCAAATATACACATACATATACAATCATATTTCTAAAATATATAAATATATATACATACATACATACATATACATATATATTTGTATAAAAAATAATTCCAAGAGGATAGAATCCAGGTTGAACTCAATGTCCTAGACAGAGTAAGGATATAATAAAAAAGGCTTAAAACACTAATGGATTAAATTATGACCAGGTAATATTAGTTTTTAATCCTTTTTTATATATATATATATATATATATATATATATATATATATATATATATATATATATATATATATATATATATACAATACCAAGAATTGTACCATGATGGTACTGCTGTAAATTTCTTTTATGTGCCGTGTTCCTTCAAGACTTAGGCGATCATGGCCCTCAACATTTTCCTGGTACCTTGTATCTATTAATTAATTTTGTCTTTTTGTTATGTCTCCCACACCCTGTTATACCATCCAACCATCCATTTACTCAAACTCATGAAGTATAGTACCGGTCGTATTATTAATAATAATAGCTTAATTCATACCAAATGCACTCCCAATCCAATCGTTTGAATGTCCGATGCGGAATCATTCAAGAGACCCTCTGCCGCTCCTTCTGTTCCGTCTATCCTTACCTCCCTATCTCAGGAACTAAACAGTGATAACTATGGATACAAGTTTAAAAAGAAAGGATTTAATCAATCATTCCACATGGATGATATCATAATCTTGGCCAAAGACGAGAATGAGAACTGCAAAATGTTTCAGTAATGACTTCGGTGTGAATTTCGTATTAGATAAATGTGTAAAAGTAACATCCAGGAAAGATAGAATTCCAGAAACACACTCAAGTGATCTAGATTTTGTCACAAAGAATAGGGAACAGGATGGAGCTTATAATCATCTAGGAGTCAGCAAATTAGGTGGAACACCTAAATGAAGTAAGAAAATAATACTACAGGCGTGTGCGCCTTGTGTTAAATGCTGATTTGAATTCACAAGACAGAATATAAGCCATTAAGAGTCTGGCTGTCCCTGTTGCGCAATACAGTTTCAACATCCTTAATTGAATCATAACTGACATTAAGCGAATAGCTGGCAAAAGGAGAAAACTTATCACTTGCTACCACATGCATTATCCTGAAGTTGTTGTTGATCATCTGTGTGAGTCGAGATCCGAAGGTAGCAGGGGATTATTTCAACATGAACTGTCTTACAAAATTACAAAAATCTGTCTTTAAACAACACTTGGATATTACAGAAGCCTGGATGATGAAGATCATAAAAGAAACAAGAAATTTTATTCAGTAATAAAGGAAGAAAACAACTGAAAATTGAATTTCAAGTGGGTGAAGAAGGGCAAATAAACCACTATACACCTACTGAAACGACAAAAATAATAAAAGGCAAAAGCAAATGCATTGTACCAAATACAGAAACGATGGCATGATAAGCCTCTTCATGGTCACTACTCTACCCGTACCAAACAAGCTGATGCAGACAAATACGTACCAATCAGTTGTTACATAGTGCAGAGTTAAAGGCTGAAGCCGGAGTTTTTATTCTTTCTGTACAGCAACATTTCTTGCGAACTAGAAATTACCAAGCACACATACGGAAAGACTGTGTTAACTAGAAATGAAGATTCTGTGAGGAATATCCAGAAACACTTGACCATTTTGTATCTGGTTACACATTGTTAGCACCAAACGAATATCAAACTCGGCATAACAGAATGGACCAATATCTGCACTGGAAGGTATGCAATTTTTTTACGGGAATAAACAGCAAGAAACTGTTTTGAACATCACCCAAACACGGTTACAGATATAGGAACCATAACAATTTTATAGGACTTTACAATACACACAGACAGAACAACCAATGCTAATCGTCCAGGCATTGTGCTCAACACCCCCCAAAAAAAACATGATGTACTTTCCCAATCCCTGCAGATTGTAAGGTCCATGCAGAAGATCTCCAAAAACAATAAAAATACAAGAATCTTCAAGTGGAAATCTAAAATATGTGACATAAATAAGTAAAGATGACAATGATACCAGTTGTAGTTGGTGCACTCAGATTGATTTGAAAATGTTTCGTTTGACTAATTGAGAATGCCTTAAATAAATACAAATATTAAACTCACATGTACAGCTCTCACATTACGAAGATCTTTATCTATGTAAAATTTGTGTGATCTTAAATATTTTTGTTGATTTTTTTTTTTACAAAAATGATCAGTGGAAAATATCATGAAGCCATTTCTGAGCTTAGAACCTTTGGTTGTGGCCCGGAAGGAAATTTAGATACATCAGAAATCAAAAGAAATACTACGACTATTATTATTATTATTATTATTATTAATAATAATAATAATAATAATAATAATGTTTTCTATATTTCTGAGATGAGGTATTATATACACTATTTACATTATTCGGACTATTGTCCTCCTCTTTGTTGCCATATTTATTACAACGTTTCGGCCGTTGTACACCCCGGTCCTCTTCAGGTGGTTGGAACGTCAAACTGGACCCTTTATTTCGCTGGCTGAGGTAGACTGTTCTAGTTCCATGTGCCATGTTTAATGGATGTCAGTTATCAGTTATCTCCTGTTAATTCCCCTCTCCAAGTTCTCCACTGACTTAACCAGGTATCGACATTCGAATCACCTGAAGAAGGCCGGAGCGTACAACGGCCGAAACGTTGTAATAAATATGGCGACAAAGATGAGGACAATAGTCCGAATAATGTAAATAGTGTACCTAATAATAAAGTTGTTTTAAATTTCTCGACGGGTTTCTTTTAAGCCAATTGTTTAAGCCAACTGAAAGGCACACAAGATTCCTATTATATTTTCTGTAAAATTAGCCAAGTCAGAATCGAAAAGATATTCTCTTCTAGTAATGACAATATTGGTAGCACTGCTCGTTTTAGACATTTTTGTAGAGTGCCGATGAGGGTGGCAATAAATTTGATGATGCTGTTAAAAATAGGTTGAGATCGACGATAATGAAGTTGAAATGGAGAGAGATTGGAGGGATAGATGGTGGGGTCTGCTGCTAGAATATTTCAGGTTGAAGATCCGGTATTAAAACGAAGTGCATGGTTGAGAAAAATGTCAAATTAAAACGAAAGGGAAATATCTGATTTCGTTAATAAAGGATAACATTCCAGATCAATTGAAGGCCGGCTTGCAGAATTAAAACAGAGTGTGTGACAGTCACCCGTTTAATAGGAACGTGACAATAAACATAGATAATAATTGGAAGGGCAAGCACTGGACTTGTTTTTGAAACTGGAATATATTGCGTATTATAAACTTAATTTACACATCCATTCGGAAGAAAATCATTACAAATATATATTTAGATAGACAAAAAAAACTGCAACTAACTGAGGCGGTGGAAACTGCACAAAATATTGGTTCACTGAGTCCTTCTCCCAGAATCTGTCTTTTATATAATCAATGTTTTGAATATTGCTGTCAGATATGGTCCGGTGCTCTTACTATATATTTTGAGACTCTGGGAAAAAAAATCGAAAAAAGAATCCGCAATGATATTGGTTCTGAGCTGACATCTCAGCTTCAGTCACTTTCCCACTGCTCTAATGTAGGTTTACCCTTTTCTACGTATACTTTCATGTATGAAGAAAAATTTGGAAAAAACAAACAAAAATCCTTAAATGCAATTATGTTGTTTAAAATGAATGAAATGTCGACGTCTGACGTTTCGGTTTAATAAACCTTTTTCAAGACAATATTCATTAAAATACAATTCAGTTCAATTTGACAAAGACGATGGACATAAACAACAAGTCTTATCCAAAACAGATAACTGAAAATTTTTAAATGATCAGCTTTCCGTTTAGCATGGTCACGTTGTCGTCACATGGGCGACGCTTTCAAAACGTATTCCTATTTTAATGAATATTGTCTTGAAAAAGGTTTATTAAACCGAAACGTCAGACGTCGACATTTCATTCATTTTAAACAACATAATTGCATTTAAGGATTTTTGTTTGTTTTTTCCAAATTATTCTTCATTCTGTCGGATCTATATCCATTTACATTTGCTTACACACTTTCATGTATGTAAATTTCTCAGAGATATATCGTAGAAAAGACGATATTTATAAATATGAATGACTATAGGAGAAATGGTTGAATCCGCCAACACAGCTATAATGATAATATTCTCCACACATGACAATAACTGACGTTATTTTCAGTTAACAATATGAAAATAGCGTTCTCTACATTCCTCTAGTGGCTTAGAAAATTCTGTTTTTTGTTACTATTAGTTACATTCTTTAATTAAATTCATTTCGTTTTTTGCTTTGAGAAAGTCCACATTGGACGAAACGCGTCAGCAATAACTACAGTTTTCCTATTGTCATTTATATTTATAAATATACTTTCATCGTAGTTGTTCTGATTTGATTAATTTAAGCACAGTACAGAATTGGCAACAAGGTCTCATCAATTTATAGTTGAATTGTCTAGAAGCAAGCGTATATTCGATGTGAATAGTTTGCATATCTCCCTTGTAGAACTCTCTTCCGACTCCATGCTTTCAAGCCAACATTGATCTTAAAAAAATTAAATCCAATGTCAATCATTATCTATTGTCTTCTTAATTCCTCTTCATAATTCCTCTTCTGGATTTCACTCCTTTTAGTTTTCTTGCTCCTCAATAAGGTTTCTCTTATTCATTCACATTGTTTGCGTGCCAGTAGCTTTTCTGCCTTTCTTGGAGTGAAATGTTTTAAGAACAAACATGTTGATAATTATCATGAGTCAGTAATTCGCTAAAATTGGTAAAAAAAAAGCAACAATTTATAAATGATGATTTGCTTTTCATTTAAGTGTTTAGTGACCCACGTGAGTTATTTGAGGATATGTTGTTACCCTACATCTCCCATTAAGGTAAAGTGCCTATAAATGCAGTCTTTTGCATTTCGGACATACTCGGTCGACCAGGAAGTTGAGAAAAAATAATTCGTCGTAATTTTTTTTATGGCGACTTGTGCTCCAAATAACATTTTGGATTCTCTGAGATTCGCTGTTTTCTCAATTTCAAATCCAACGTTCTTCTATTCATTTAATTTATTGAGTAATTTGACTGAAATGTTTACATCGACAGGGATTATTTACATTATTCGGACAATTGCCCTCGTCTTTGTCGCCATATTTATTACAAATTTTCGGGCGTTGTACGCTCCGGTCTTCTTAAGGTGGTTGGAATGTCGAACTGGACCCTTTATTTCGCTTACTGAGTTAGACTGTTCTAGTTCCACCTGCCATGTATAATCATTTATCTCCTGTTAATTTCCCTCTGAACGTTCTCCTCTGCCTTAACCGGGTATTGAACTCACATTCTTTGAGTCCTGACACTGGATTTAACTAACGCCTTTATCCTTGAGGGTATCTGTGTATGAATTTCTGGGTATTATAAACCTAATTTCATATTTTTACCAGTGCTTTAAATTATTATTTATATACCAGTTTTTACCATAGAGCTTATTTAAATTTTTGTTGTTATTATCGGGCACTTTACTGGTTTATTCATTTCATGCATGGTCGGATCAGAGATTTTTAGTGGATGGGTATTAAGTTTAATTTTCTAATGGTGTTCTTTGTCTATGATGTGAATATGGAGACAAACCTAGTCTGCATAATGTAAATAATGTACATAACACCTCATCTCAGAAATATAGAATTCTATCGACGAGATTTGTTAGCTCAATGACCATTTGCCGTCAAATCTTTGGACTCAACATACTTGAGAAATCTGTGTGAACCGAAAATTCCTCTGACATATTTTCATGAGATGATACGGAATTCGGCTTCTCTGATAACTAGTTTTTTTTCTCTTATTCTGTATTGAACTTGTGTAAGTTATTCGGTTGGAGTGAAGAGCATGTAGCGTAGCAGTAATCAATCAACATTTTCTGGAATTAAACCACAAACACAGCGTAGTGGGGCTTACATGTTGTCGGAATTTTATTTTGATAGTTTCTACTTTGATCTTCATTTGAAATTATATTCTCTATTGATGTAAATTTTCAAAATCATTTGTATTTTCCATGAAGTGATTTGTTTTTTGCAAATCTTGATTTTTTCCAATTTTCTTTTTGATTTTGATATCAATGTTGCTGCCTCTTCTGGACTGTCCATTTAATTTTCGGCATTGAAATCGATTTCGGATTTTCCTTTTTGAAACTGAGTAAAGATTTTTGGCTATTTTTAGTGTTTGAAATAAAATATATATATTTTAGTGTTTGATTAATTCATCGAGTCTAGAATAAACCTCAACAGAATGCAGTTCATATATTTGGTATTCAGCAACAGTGCAAGAATTGAACCCGGACCGTTACGATAAGACGGAAGCGTTGTACCTCGGTCGAAGAGGTAAAGATTTAGACTCGATATGGCACTGTTCTTCAAAATTCAGTGGATAAATAGTCAGAGTTTACTTTAGCCAAAAGACTGTGCCTCCATGAGCCATGACTACAATCCCAAAGCCGCTCCATTCAGAGCATTAGATATCAAGTGAGAAAAAAAAAAATATATATAATAAAAAGTCTTAAACACTAATATTCCATGATGATAATTTATTCCATTGGAATCGTAAATACGATCTAATTCATCAGACTTACAAATTCAAAAAGAAAAAACAACTCCGGGAATAAAAAATAAAATTTAGTGAGAGTGTATATATGAGAGTGTGGGACGAATGTTAGAGTAAATGAAAGCTATGGAAGGGTAACAGACGAGAGAAGAACAGGAAGGTCTAAAGATGAAGATTAAAATTTAACAGAGAGAAGTTTTAAAGAGAGGTTTTTAAGTGGGAGAATTATGAATATTCTCGGATGTCTAATACATTAAAGATTTACCAGATTTTGTTGACATGCACACAAATAGTTATAATCTTAAAGATCAGAAGATGAGAGAGGGAGAGGAAAAGAAAAAGGAGTTGGGGAGAGAGACGGTGACATATATATTATATATATATATATATTGGACACTTCCGTCGTTTTTCGACGTATAAGTGGTCCAACAACTGAGTTCCTAGAAAGACAGCTACATATATCTTTTTATTATAGTGCCTATTTCTTTTTGAAAGAGCCTATTCAGAGTACTGCTGGCAATATGCCAAAGCGTCCCAAATCAGATTTCTCCCTCTCCTAGACCGGTTACCAACCAAGGCTAAAAACTCAGTCTGCCCTGTAATTTACCAATTTGTGGTGGGGGGGAAAGAAGAAGATTCATACTTTCCCATACCATTTAGAATGTAATGAATTCGTATGAAATTTGAACTCGGCTCTCCGATTCTTAATTCCGAGCCGCTACCCATTACTATACATATATATATATATATATATATTAAAGACATTTTTATGTTTAACATTCTTTTTATAGATACAAGTATTTAAGTTAATGCTCTGTTTATAATAAACAGTATTGAATAACATTTACCGGCCTGAATGTCCGAGAAATTTTCATAGAAAATATTCGTCTTTTGACAGGATTCGAACCTGCATCCTATATGGAACCGTCATTTACGCTGACGTGCCTTAACCGACTCGGCCACAAAGGAGCGTTCGGTAAAGGTCAATTTACTGCTTATAAACTTCAATTTCGATGAATCTCGTACATTCATAACTGCTCATGGCGTATCAAATGTAAACAAATCCCGACAATTGAGGGTTTTATTAATGACATTTTTTGTTTAACATTCTTTTTATAACAGAGTTCCGTATAAATGACGGTTCCGTATAGGATGCAGGTTCGAATTACGAGTATTTATGAAAATTTCGGACATTCAGGCATGTAAATGTTATTTAAACTGTTTATTATAAACAGAGCATTTACTTAAATACTTATCTATAGAAAGAATGTTAAAATAAAAAAATGTCTTTATTAAATTGCCGGACTTTGTCCAATTCTTAATGTATATATATATATAGGTTGGGTGTAAAGTTAATTTATAACTTTATCTATATCAATAAGTCTCAAAATGTGTGTCTGTATCTATGTGTGTGTGTGTGATCAGATGTTGTTTATGCATTTCCACAGTTTCCATTTGATTTCGATGATTTTTTTTTGTTTGAGATATAATACTTCACTGCCTGTTTTGAGTCCAAATTGGCTGGAAAATTTACAACCTTGAAGGTGAAAAATCGAAAATAACTGATATTTTACACATTGGGCAAAGTTAAAAGGCAAAATTTATTGTCTGTAAAAACAGCTTACAATCAATTTAGAGAGTTGAAATCTAATGCAAATAATTATTAGAATTATAATATATATATATATATATATATATATATATATATATATATATATATATATATATATATATATATAATGAATAAAAATTATCGTATATTATTACTATGACGGTCCATAGAAGTATTTCCTTCCTTGCAAGATTGAGGACGCAAAACGGCACTTTTTTCGCCCCCCATTCGAATAGTTAACACCCTATTTGGGGAAGTGCCTAAGTTTCACCCAATTGTTTTTATTAATATTGATTTTCGGGTGGGTTGACTTTAAAGTTAAACTGCTCCAATTGAGAGGCAAAATTTCCCAGTAATGAAACACCCGGTTGAAGATGGGTTATACTGCTAGTTAAATAAATAAACTTTATTAACAATTTAAAATTGTTCATAACTTTATTTATTATTAGTCTATTTTAAAAAAAAAAACCGTCTTATTTTTAACAGTATAATGGTTGAAGTACCGTCCATTTTTAAAGTGCTACATCAGCTCTGTTCACCTGTATTTTTAATCACCTTGTCATATTCTTTACTTTTTCACATTTACTTCCAATCTGAGTGTTGAAGGGCGGCCCCTTCTGTGAGTATCTACCACAAAGCCCGTACTTGTCATCTTAGAATGGTAATTTTTTATGCTTTTGCTATCTATCGAAGCACGAGGCCCATGAGCACTGCGCCACCATTTCTGCACAGACACATGGACTGTTAAGCTTCGTAACGGGGTTGTAGATGCGCGTGCTCATACAGTATCAAGCGTTGTCCTATTCTGACCTACAATTGTCACCCTAAAATGAAGACAGAATTTGCCAAAGAAAACCTCCCACTTTAGGCATCACAGTATATTTTATTTCTTGCAAATTTTGGTGGTATTAACAAAAGTTATATATAATGTTCAATAGAGGTATTTTTTCAGTTCAAAAGAAAGGTAACTCTTAATTCAAAACCTGCGACTGAAGGTATCACCAGTCAACGTTTTTTTCAGTGGATTATCGGAACTGATATTCACGAAGTCGTATTCATGTTTTTCCAGTATCTATCATGGCAATTATTTTCCGAGAATGCATGGCGATTTGCAGATGATAAATTAAAGAAACCTGTGAAAAATTATGACAGTGGATCTGCAAAAGGAAGCTGACAGTACCATAGATTTAACATAAAAAACGAAATTTTAGACAAACAAGGAAAGAAAGTGTACACTTAAACTTAACATCAGAAAGAGACAGTTTAAATTTCCAGGGAACATAAAGAAGAAAGAGGGCTTGGAAATTTTGAAACTCACAAGATTTATTGAAGGCAAATGGGACTGAATAAAACATCGTATAATCTACCTAATCAGCTTGTGTAAATGGTTCGCATAATAAGGATTAGGGGATATAGAAAAAAGACAATAATTAAATGTGAAAAGCCATTATCGCCAACCTTCCGAAGGAACACGGCAAGAAGAAGAAGAAGAAGAAGAAGAAGAAGAAGAAGAAGCATTCGCTTCCTAGCCGTGACGAATAACCAAAGCGAAACTTATTATTTCTTGAGCATGGGATGAATTGAGTCACTGCCTTCTGTTTTAGAAAGGACATTCTTTTATTTCCAACTGGTAGAAAGGTATAAATATGTCTTTTGTAAGATATTGGCAAAATAAAGATTATTATCACTGTCAGAATTTCATTGTGGGGCTCAATTGAGGTGCTACAGAAGGATCCTGAGAATACCATCGATGGATCTAGTAAGCAACAAGTTTTAAGGAAAATGGAAACAGAAACGGCACCTATGCTTTCCATCTAAATGGGAGAGTTTTAATTTTTAAGACAAATAATGAGGAAAGGGTACTTTGAGAAAATGACACCCACAGGACAGGGTGAAGACAACAGAGGCAGATGGCGTAACTTTCCTAGTAAGCACATGGATAGCTGAGAGTTGGAAGACCAGTAAGAAGCAAACATGGTTAAAATTTACAAAGGTTAGGACGTTGTGGAGAGTCGTGATCGTCACATAAAAAATGTGCATCTTTCTCTTTGCTAGCAAGTGGCATATTGGTTCATAGCATAATCCACGTTCTACACTTTCCCACTGCAAACAAGTTGATATAATGATTTTCTAAGCCCGGCTTAGATGTGGCACAAGGCCGAAAGTATGGAGCACGCAGTGAGGATTGAACTCATTACTCAGTCGTAATTGATCGAGCAAAACAAGTTTGCTAACCATTACACCACGTCGAGGTGCCCGCAAATAAGTCTATATTAAGAGACACAGGTGTTCCTATATGCAAGGAGCCGATTAAAGTGATTAAACATATTAATGAGTGTTTATAGTCATTATCAGTTCATTATATCCGCCTACTAACAGGAGGAAGCTCCCTCCAAACATCTCAGCTATAAGTGGCCGTGTTTATATCCGTTCGGTCGCATGCAACATACCAGTTCGTGGCCCTGCTCCTTTCTTCTGATTGTAAGGCGAGAGTTCGAAGGTGGCCTTCTCTGGTCTGAAAATATTTGGCTTGACATATTCATGTTAGTTTTATCAGACTATTTACATTATTCGGACTATTGTCTTCAGATTTGTCACCATATTTATTACAACGTTTCTGGCTAGACTATTCTAGGTTCACGTGCCATGTTTTAATAGATGTCAGTTATCAGTTATCTTCTGTTAATTCCCCACTCCAAGTTCTCCACCGGCTTAATCTGGTATTGAACTCACACACTTTGGGTCCTGTCACTGGATCTAACTAACGCCTTTATCCACTGTTCCATGTGGGACTAGAACAGTCTACCATAGTGAGCGAAATAAAGGGGTCAGTTCGACATTCCAAACACCTGAAGAAGGACGGAGCTTACAACGGCCGAAACGTTGTAATAAATATGACAACAAAGATGAGGACAATAGTCCGAATAATGTAAATAGTGTACATAATACCTCATCTCAGAAATATAGACAGATAGTTTTATCAGCCTATTCTTCCTTGCTGTCTCGAACGAAGTTGTCGTATACCGACATCATTGTCTTCCCAAAAGAGAAGTGTAGAGGGACTGAGAATTTTTGTCACTAATCCAATGTAAACACGGAAATTCCACTCTAATCTGTGCCTTGGGCCATACTACATTTTTTGTGAGCACGTGAATAAATAGTCACTCACTGTTAGCAAGCGTTAATGGCGTCGTTCTGAACAGAGAAAAGGAAAATCAATTAAGTGTTTAATTATATCGTGGACGGTATCAGCCCGAAAATTACATTTAAATGGCATTAGCGAGGAATTATGTCAATTATAATGGTGATAATGATAACGTTTATGTTAAAAAATACTAATTTCATGATCTTGATAATTTTCTATTCATTGATTATCAGTGTTGAAAATATTGGTAAAATATTAATTTTGATATAGGCTATATAATTCCTAATAATTACTGATAATGCAATTGTATTTTAATATTAATATATTAAATGATCAATATTAACTAAGGCGATGCCAATGTCGTAATAAAATTAAACACTAAAGTTTCGATAATTTTCCTATCATTGCAGTTGTTAATGAAGTTAAGAGCAAATGGAATTTATTTTCAAGTCGACTGAGATGATAAAAGGTTTTCTGAATCTTGACATACAAGTCAATTATTTCTTGAAAATGCATAGCTAAACATATATTCGTGTTTTCCACGAGTAATTTCCGAGGATATTCCGAAGCTGAATCATTTTAATTAAACCTACACAAAGAAAGCAATATTCATTTAATGTAAATAGACAAAATGTATGGTTATCAGCAAGACGAATAGTCCAAGGCGTGAAACTCAAATTGGCGACGTCACAATCGAAAAGTGCACAAATGTAAATATCTTGGAAGGTTTTTTTTTAAATAAAGGCATAATAGCATAACGAGAATTGTCTTCCAAAAACTAAACAAACATTTAAGCAACTGAAAAAAATGTGAAAAAATGCTATGTAATATCAATTCTTCTATATAGCGTAAAATGATGGACAATTTCCTAAGCGATGAAGAGGTGACTCGAAGAACTTGTGTAGACACCTTGTATAAGGCCTTAGAGATATTTAAATTCTATGGTCCTTGCGCTACGTGTGTCATACGGGCCTCACTAATTCAGTATGTAATGGTAGTTAGGCCATCAGCAGTGGATCGGGCTGATCGAAACTCATGCTCTTCGCCGCTCAAGTGTTTGTTTTCATCCAGGTGCTCGACGAAATTCATGTTGATTACTGAAAATATTGTATGATTAACATCGAGAACGATGCACAGAATGTAATGAAATATCATTTTGGGGATTTTACCAGTCACACTAAGAAACATAACAGAGAACTAATAGTAATTAAAGAATATAAGAATGTATTCGTAAAAAAGTAACAGTCCTGTCATATAGAATATGACAGCACAGTCACATTTAAAGAATATGAAGAATATATATATATATATATATATATATATATATATATATATATATATCAAAGTATATAATTGGTATACACGGAATGAATTCCAATAACCAACAATTACTATTCTTAAAAGAGTGCTCAATACAAAGTAGAGCAGATATAATTATTTTATAAAAAAATTTATAACATAAGTATGTTATAAAATCACTACAAAAATAGCCATTTTGTTTCAACACACTCTGTGTCTTATCAAGTGATGGTGTTGAAAAGAAAATAAATGGTTTTAAAAGTTTCAGATTAATTAACGATCCTACACTAGGGGAGCATTGTTACAAAAGCTAGAATAACCAATCAAAACCGAAGTACAGAAAGATTCAAAAGCTTGACAACAAAATCCTGCTATTATAGCTATTTAGATCTTTAAATACGTGTAATATTAAAAATAATTTTTACTAACTAATAATTATAAATTTATATGATAAAATTTAATATTAAAATTAAAAACTGGCAATTTTAAAAATCCAAATTTAATCACTATTAAGTTTAAAAACTACAAAATTTTGAGAAAAAAAAAAATATATATGTTTATTCAATTCATTTCTTCATTAAAATTACGTCTGACAAGACAAAAAAGCTACAATTCGTCCGGTCATCTGATAATACATGTATATATTTTTTTCTTTTCCGTTTTTATTTTAAAGTTTGTGAATATGGTCTTAAACTCACGCGTGACACAACAAAAACACAATCAGATTATAATACATACGCATCCAGACATAATTAGATACATACACACACACACACACACACACACACACACACACACACACACATACAAATATACACACACACTAAAAAAAAAAAAAAAAAAAAAAGAAAGGTGGGGGAATACATGAACAACTCCACAGCCCTTTACGAAAAAAGGAGACGTGGAAACTAACACTTATACACACACACAGTTAAATGTGAATACACTCTACATACACATAGACACCGATATATACACAAACATACATCCACAATGGCATAGACATTGAGAAATCACAACCAGTAAATATTTCAGACTTAAATAAATGCTAACCACTTATTGAATTATAACTTAAGGGAGCAAATATATAAAGATAAAATGTTTAAAATAATATTATTTAATATATTAAAACGAAAACTCTAAAACAATAAATATCAATAAAAATATATATATATTATTAATCATATAAGTTGATAATAGTTTCATTATATATTTGGCAAAGAAAAACAGGATAAAGAAATCCACAAATATATACATATATATATATATATATATATATATACACGGCAGTGTGTGTGTGTATGTATCTAATTATGTCTGGATGCGTATGTATTATAATCTGATTGTGTTTTTGTTGTGTCACGCGTGAGTTTAAGACCATATTCACAAACTTTAAAATAAAAACGGAAAAGAAAAAATATATACATGTATTATCAGATGACCGGACGAATTGTAGCTTTTTGTCTTGTCAGACGTAATTTTAATGAAGAAATGAATTGAATAAACATATATATTTTTTTCTTTTCTCAAAATTTTGTAGTTTTTAAACTTAATAGTGATTAAATTTGGATTTTTAAAATTGCCAGTTTTTAATTTTAATATTAAATTTTATCATATAAATTTATAATTATTAGTTAGTAAAAATTATTTTTTTAATATTACACGTATTTAAAGATCTAAATAGCTATAATAGCAGGATTTTGTTGTCAAGCTTTTGAATCTTTCTGTACTTCGGTTTGATTGGTTATTCTAGCTTTTGTAACAATGCTCCCCCTAGTGTAGGATCGTTAATTAATCTGAAACTTTTAAAACCATTTATTTTCTTTTCAACACCATCACTTGATAAGACACAGAGTGTGTTGAAACAAAATGGCTATTTTTGTAGTGATTTTATAACATACTTATGTTATAAATTTTTTATAAAAATAATTATATATATATATATATATATATATATATATATATATATAAATATATATAAATTAGTAGATATATAAGTTTCTTGAAACTGAAATAAAAAAGTGGCATTTGAAAAATTTCTTGCTGATTAAGAACATGAAATTTGCAGACAAACATATTAATAAAATCCTTGGTAGAACCAGTTATAAAGTGATTTTAAAATTGCATTTCGTTGAAGTCTAAATCTAGTCTAGTCGAGTATCAGCAATATAAACAAAATATATCAAAAACGACTTGCAGTCTGTTGCTAACTGAGGCAAAGTATGGCTTGTTAATTTTAACTCCTCTGTAGTGCTTTAATAAATATTGTATCAGCAGCAGCTCTTAATAAACACAGTATCAGCAGCAGCCCTGGTTGTATACAAAGACACGAACTCTTAAAATACTTCTCTTCCTCATTTCCTCCTTTCGAAATGGGTGCCATGAACTATTCACACTGAAGCAAAAAGGGCCGTGAATGCTTCACAGAGAAACACACACCTACACAGGTAAGTTTCACTCAAATACATTCATTACCAATTTTCCTCGTGTATGCAATTTACTTCTAGGAAAATAAACTTTGAAATTTTCATTTTATTTGATATTTTACTTAATAAATGTTGTCTTGCATTGCAAATCAATCGATCTCTCTTATTTTACGCATGTACACCACCATTATTTCTTGTATTGTATAGTATTCTCGTAAGAATCTTTATACATTAATTATACAAGTAGTTCACACACACTAAACATCTATTAGTCATCTGAGAGACTCCATCTGCCGACCTTTAGCATGGCTGATATTAACCTCCAGGAGAGTGACTATTTTTACCTTCTCGAGATAATGTTATCGGCTGACATGAAGTGGAAAGACTATGTCGAATACATTGCTAAGTCAGCTGCTAAGAAATTTGGCAGTTTTTCTCACCAGAATCTGTCTTACATATCTATAAATCTACCATGCATGCTTAAATTATTGCTGCCAAATATCGTTCCATCCTCCGTGTCTATATTTAGAAATTCTTCCTAAAATCCAGAGATGAATCCGCAATTTTATTGATCCTGATCTGGCATCTCGGCTTCAGGCACTTTCCTAACACCGTAAAGTTGCCTCCCTGTGTCTTTTCTATAAATGTTTTTCATAGTAATTGTTCGGATAATCTCTTCCCTAGGATACCTAGAATTTATGAACATAAGCGAATTACTAGACTGTCGACGAGGTATCATCAATATAGAGTTGAGTTGCCTAAATGTAGCGGTAAGTTCTAAGCTAACGGTTTTTTTTCTTGCCTGGAGAACTCGCTTGCGGTTCTATGCTTTTCAGTCAAATTTAATCTTAAAAAATTTAAATGCAATGCCAATGGCTATCTACTGTCCTTTTGATTACTATTCCTTACTCGTTCCTTAGTGGTGTTTCTGTTTTCTAATCCTTCACCACTAATTAACCCCTTGTGTCTCAGTGGCTTTAATACCTTGCTTGGATGAACTTGATATAAAATTGATTGTTATAGAATTTGAACTCGCCCCGAGGATTCAGCATTGAGAACCAATCAATATCTGTTAAACAATATACATATCCTTCTAAAAAAATTAGAAATAAGTAAAATCCTCAACAGAGATACAATTACCAGAAAATTACTCTTGCGTGAAGATATACTTCGTAAATAGTAAGAATGTTAATAGAAACTTGCAACATGCCTTTATATATATATATATATATATATATATATATATGTGTGTGTGTGTGTGTGTCTGTGTGTGTGTGAAAGTATGTATATAAGCATATGTTTTTGTAGCCGTTTAATAGAAAATGATAGCAAATATAATGTCGATAATAAAGCGAACTTCTATGTATCGCAAACATATTCTGAGTTGCCTTAAATAAAAAGAAGTACTTGATTCTTTTTTTCTACTCATTGTGTGCGTCGCAAAAAGGCAATTATCCGTGGAAATATATGTAAGATATAATGTTATAAAGAGAAACTATAATTTTTTGCAGCAAACCATTTTTACCCTCAGATAAAAAAGATCTAATTGTCTTAACGGACAAAAATATATAAACTGGATGTAAAGACTTCACATTTCGTTATTGGTCGTCTTTTGAAAAAAAAAATGAAGTTAACCCTGTAAAAGGCCCAAGAGCCACACAATGGAGAGGGATATTGTTTAACAGGTAATAGGCACAGAATATGATGAAATGGAGAGAAGATAACGGTTAAACATAGACTTGATCAGATTAAGATGATAGTGATCGGGCAGGTATCGCCATGGAAGTTAAATACACTATGTGTCGTGAGAAGAAGCTGTTCTCATCAATGAAATATGGTGGTCCACTACAATTTTGGTGGCATGGCGGCTTTTAGAAGAGATGGAACTAAAGAATATAGTTTGTTTGATCAATTTCTATGGAATAACGAAAGGTTTGAAATGTTTCGTCTGTGGGAAAGAGATTGTAGGGTGGAAAATAGAATCTATGACTCACAAGGCTCTGTAGACGCGTTTGGAGTTTATCGAGAATGGAAAGTGATGACTGGGCAGCTCATACCCATATATGTCAACAGTACTGGATTTTCGGCCTGATCGGACTCTTCTAAAGCTAAAGGAACCAGATACAGCATCATTTAGCGATGAATCCTGCATGATTTCCAATAGAGGTCGCGTTTGAACATCAGTCCGATTAGGCACTCAAGGAAAGGGACCTCCATGAGAAAAGTTAATCGCAATAGACGAAAATTCATCATCCGCTCAATGGTGATGAATCTAAATTACTTTCGGTTTTGTGGCATTATACATAACCAGCAGGAGACTTGGGTTGACGAATTGGAGAGCCGTGTTCGAATTCCAATAGGATCCATTACATTCACTTACGTGCTAATACCTTTGGGAAAGAGATGAATTTTCTTCTCCTCCACAATATGGATAAATAGCAGGGCAGTCTAGGTTCAACAGCCTGGTTGGGCCTCGTCAGGCTATCTTGCTCGAGAAACACCACTTCTGCATGTGGTACCCATACGGCCCTAATGGGTCATGGGATTCGTGATCCTGATATAATCAGCCCGTTTTTCGCTGTTAGACGTATGTTAAAAGAGGCAGTGGTCATCTCGAATTTTTGAGGTGTTCCCTTATACACTTGTATTATTCGTATAGATATCCTCAAAGGATTGGCGTATATTCTTAGGCGGATACTTAATTTAAGGAGGAGAGTTAGGCCGACAACTGAGATTTGGGTCTCGGATATCTGGCTGAAAACAACTAATTTAAGGAATCTACCCATTAGTGGGGGTCGATAATTTAGGAAACTCTTCCAGTGAGTCCGCAGCTGAAGACCTTTTGCAACAACTCTCTATGCTACACCCTGGCAAATGTTTGAAATATCTAATGCGATTGTCCCTGTGATAAATGACAGATTATTAGCAGTAAATCAAACCAATTGAAATCCTTATTGTTGTTCTGAAAAGGATTTTTTTCCTAAATGATCAATAACCTTCTTGTTGATGAAAAAGTCTGTTAGGAAAAAGGTTTAAATCTATAAAGCGGGTTTTTGTTGTAAATATAAGTGAATAAATAAGGTTACACTTACTATTACTACTACTACCACTATTACTACTACTACTGCTACCACTATTACTACTACTACTACTAATAATAATAATAATAACAAGGTTAATGGTATTTTTTCAAATATTTTTTTCATCTTGTATGAGGGCTACTCGAGGTAGAGGTCTACGGAGTAAGAGACACGGTTTTTGCGAACGGCTGAAGAAGATATCTGTTAATCCTAGCTTTGAACAGGTTAACATTGTAGTTATTGGGGAAACATTCTCTTGGGAGTCAGTTCCACAGAACATTGGAACTTGCTTTTCATATAGGGAATACGAGGGGGAATGAGGAGGGTTTGCTACAATGTAAATGACATAGCGGATCCTAGCCGTTAAAGTTAGAACTGGTGGAATTAAAGAATGTAGTTCACCTGACCACCTTTGGTGGAAGTAGTGATAGCTTGCTACATCTCGTCTGAGAGAGTGGTGTTGCAGGACGAAAAAGTCGCCCACAAGGACTCGGAGACGCTTTTAGACTCTCTCGTAACTGGAAAGTGAAGACTGGGCAGGTCCATTTTAGGCCTGATCTAGTTCTTGTAAAGTTAGAGGAGAACACGGGGAGCCGGGTACTTACTGCAGCAGTACAGATTGATGATATTCTCATCGTTTTTATTCCATATTACAGTGTGACATATGTTGTAAAATAATATGAGCATTAGCTTGAAACAGAAATAGAAAACGATCACTTCGTTATTCACTGAGACTTTATCTTTCATACTGATCGACATATAAACGTTATTGTACCAGGCAGTGTAATCTCTATCTATAAAAGGCAGGATATGTGTGTGTGTGTGTGTGTGTGTGTGTGTGTGTGTGTGTGTGTGTGTGTGTGTGTGTGTGTGTGTGTGTGTAACGAATGCACGGCCGCAATTTTCGACGGATTTGAACTAAAATTTACATGCACATGCTCCAAGTTAGCGGAAAGGCCAAGACCGACTTTGCATTTCCCAACTCTCATCGATAGTGGAAATCGATTTTTTTCATGCTTCTAGGGCAGTTTTCATGTAAATTACGGCCATGTTGTACTGGCCAGAGTGAGAGCCTAAAGCTGGCTGCCACGAATAGGCAGGAAGATTCTATTAGCCAGCGTAAGAGACAACAGCTGACTGACACGAATGTTAACTAGCATACTAGCACGCAAAAATCGATAGCTGCATTCGTCACAAGTGGGAAAAATTTAAATCTGCATGGCACTTTACTCCAATTGGCTCATTCGCTTGCTTAAACTCAACGTTGATTCTGATTCAGCAGAACTGGGTTGGTTGTGAAAAAGTATTTGTTGTTAACATTCTTTTTTCATTCCGTTTTTCCAGTTATGTGTCCATTTTAAAAGCTGATCGTTTTGTGTTCATTTTGTTCAGTTCTTTTTTCGTAACAGATTTAATGTTTAGTAATGAGCTTAGAAAAAATTCGCAGTGTGAGATAGACAAGAAGTAAGACATGTAGCAACATCAGCACGGTTAGGGACACTCCTTTAAAGGCAAAGAAGGGCAAAAATATTTTTAAGTCAAGTGATAGCGATTGCTGTATGAGTCGTACGATTTTGACTCAAGCACGGGCAACGCCGGGCCATGCTGCTAGTTAAAACTAAAAAAAAAACAAAATTTAAAAAATTGCCTTTCCGTAAATAATGTACACGTTAATTACTATGACGAAATAAGAAAATATATGTAGCCTACATACACGAATATAGGGCGAGTTTTGTAATGAGCTTTTTACGCAGTAGGAGGTCGCAATTTACACTGGTCATTTTTTGAAGAAGGTAATAATCATGAAATTTATGGTGACCGATTTCACAATATGTAATAAGGTAATCTATTTTTGGAATGGTAAAAACTGACGCAAACAATTTCAAGTGTCGCACAATACACGTAGTCGATTTATTTAAGAGTGTCTTCCGTATTTTTTAATTAAAACTGAAAACAATATCTGAAAACTAATGTTACATCCATGATAATTGTAAAATAAAAAATGGCAACCACAAAATTATTAGCAAGATTATTAGCAGCATGGCATGCAAAAGATTGCAGAGATGAGTATTATCAATGCAATGAAAACATATGAACTAGACATGTTGTGTGTCACTTCACATTTGCATTTATGAAAACAAAATACCTATATTTGCTACTTTTCCTTACAGCTGGTCTTGACTATTATACTAGTCAGAATGTAAAATATACTCGATAAGGGATTATACTACTCAGAATACAAAATAATAATAATAATAATAATAATAATAATAGGATTTCTCATTATTTTATGGGAGTTTACAATACATGCAGACAAAACAATCAAAATTAAATTCCCAGAC